>JAHWXV010294259.1:0-18939 GCA_024586415.1 Phrixothrix hirtus | reverse complement strand
ATATATATATATATATATATATATATATATATATATATATATATATATATATATATATATATGCAAAAGTTTACAGTAAATTAAATAAATCAGAAAATGAGTATTAAATGTAAAGAATCACGTGAAGCATCAAACTAAATGTAGTAAAGTAATTGTAACCGAATTTAAAACCAGGGAGAGCTTAGAGTATAATCCTTGTGTATTCCCTTTAGACAAAGTGAACCCGTTAAAGTAAATAGCATCGTCCCTTGTGTATTATAATTTCTTGTAGATTAATGAACCTGGTCCCCATTTTTGACTTGAAGTTATTCGTGGTCTTACGTTTACAGTATGAGCTACAAAGTATAGTTACACACTTACTATTATAATTGGTTGTTTCTTTTATATGATTACCACCAGAATTTTCAAAAATTTCAAGTTAAAGTTAGCATCCGTGAGTTGTGGCAGAAAATTAATAACATAGACATTCACCATCATTCTACGAAGTAAACATTTAATACTAAATAAAGTAAAACAAGAAAACGTAGGCGGCGTTGAAAGAAGCTCTAAGAAACAGAAGTGTGCTGAAGGTACAGGTTTTTCTATGGCATCAACTGAAATTATAGAAGTCGTGCCAAAAAGTTGTCACGTCTTCAGGTCCCATGCATTCGAAAAACATATTTTCAGAAATTGATCTGTGTGTGTACCTGTGTGTGTGTGTGTGTGTGTGTGTGTGTGTGTGTGTGTGCGTGCGTGGTTCGGTGCGGGTGCGTGCTTGCGGGCGTGCGTGCGTACACGCGCTCGCACGTACGTGTGTGTGCGTGTACGTATGTGGTAAATATATATCGAAAACCAAACGACGTAGAAAAGTAAAATTTTATTATATAAGTTTATTGCCACCTTAGCAACTCCTAGTAAGAATTCTTGTAATTTTTAGTTTTCTGCAAGTTTCTTGAAAAAGGCTCTAACGATTTTTATATACTCGTCAAGTTCTTGCACCTATAATGCTATATTACATGAATTAATTGGTTTCTCTGAGAAAATTCGTAGAAGTGAGTTATTGAGAAAAATCTCTAGAGTTAAACAAGGTTTTGTCTGGCAAGTAACTTGGATGGGTGACCATTCAAATTATCGTCCCCAAAATAAAAATAAATTAATAGTTTAATGATTTGTGTGGATAATTTACATACTTAAGTTACTTTTTATTTAAATCTATAAACTATTTTTGCTTTAAATGAGCTTAAAATTGAATTATAAAGCTCTTAGTACATGTATAATAGTTATTTATACACCAAGTCAGTAAAGTGATTCTTTATCGAACGAGTCTGATATTATGGGCCGAGCGAGCAAAGTGAGCGAGGCAAGTAACAGGCGAGTTCGATAACGACACTTTACCGACGTGGCGCATACAAAGTTTTATCGTCAACCGTAAAAATTTATAATTTAAAAAATGGAGGTATTACAACTTATCACATTTTATTATGACAAAGTAAACAGATAGAAAAATAACAACGAATAGACTACAGATCTACTTATTATTTGTTCTATCAAAAGTTAATGTACACCCTGCCGGATTATAAAACTTTATTTCTGAAGTCGAAGGAGTTTGAATTGAAAATGTTTGAGGATTATTATCTATGTTAATAATTTGATTATGTGATTGTTGAGTAGAATTATTATTGGTAACAAATATATTGTTAGTTTGTCCTTCACCTAAAATCGTTTCTGCGATTTTCGTTTTATTGAGCACAGATTCCAGACGTATGGATTCCAACTGGCTGGATTGTGCATTTGGCATTTCTATAAGTTAGTAAAAATCGGTCGTGGGGTGTCTGCTTAGGATGCAGAGCTAAGTGTTTGTTAAATAATTCTATGGATTTTACTTTTCCTTCAAACTCAGCAGTGCTTACACATAATCGAGGCATATTGGTCTTTATTTCAGTTGTATGGACAACCAGAATTGTTTCTTTGGGTTCTATGTCACTTAGTGTTAAATTCAAAAGTTCATCAACATGGCAAGTTCCAGCAATGTCAAACACAATAAAAATCTAAGACTATTACTACATTCATAACAAATTGGTTGAAAAGTTTGTATAAATTACCTTCATCATCGAGTAGATTTCATCTGGAGTATTTAGTAAAAATTTAAGGATTTATTCTTGTGAAAATGTTTTAGACTTCTTTGGAATATGATTTCTTCCTTTTTGTTTTAAAAGAGCCGTAAGTTTTTTGTACTTACTAATGTCAACGTCATTTTTTGCTGAAAGGGTTGCTTTCATCATGGAATAATACGACCACATAGAAGAATGATATTACTTTTTTAGATAAATCGGAAAAATACGTCAGTAAAACATTTTCATTAAATTTTGTAGTTCCATGATTTTTGCGTCATTCCATGAATATGTCATGCGAGCGATTGTATTTTTCGACTAATTTTTGTGGTAGCATTTCGAAAGACGTCTATAATGACTTCTTCTGAATTTCACGAGATGTATACTGAATGTCTTTTCCATTATTTTTTATAAATAATTGGCGACAAAACTTCTACTGTTGGAGCCGTGACAGCGACAAACGATTTTTGTTTAATGTCATACAGGCAAGGGTATATTGATGAATATTAGCGGCAGGTAAAATGTTTAATTTTTATAGTACAATAAATTGTTTGTTTACTTCCGAAAATCGCTATGGTAATGCAAAGCTCTATTGGCAGTTGGCGATAAAGGAAATTATAAAGGGATGAATTACGAGGGGAGATTTTTATGTAATCTACCTGGCTTTGAAAATAGCAAGTGACAATCGCCATTTTTTAATGCCAACTTACTGTAATATTTGTCGATTTACTGGCCAGGTTTTGCTCAAATCACACAAAAATTGCAATTTCTGCAGAGGATTAAATGTGAGAAAATGAATGAAGTAAAGCTTGAATTTAGAAACGTTATAAAATTCTTAACAAAAGAGGGAAATGGACCAAAAGTTATTTATGAAAGAATGATATGGAGAAGATACGCCATCTTATTTTACAGTAAAATTTTGGTATAAGCAATTTCAATGGGGCGGGGAATTTAAGATGATCAAAATGTGGAAGGCTTGTGGAAGCACGGAGCATCTAAGTCATCCAAAAACTTGAAGATTTATACTTATTAAATTTCTCTAATATTTATACCGATTGAGCATCTCACTCCGACGCAGATTGAAAAAAGTAACAAAGTTTTGATCAACCGATTTATATTACTTTTTGTTATATTATTTAAATCAAATAGACAGATTTAAAGTGAATGTATTATAAGAAATACTTTGGGTTGAAAAAGAAACATTAACAGCTTATTACATTGATAAGTACTCGTATTATTAACATTGTTGTCACATAGCAGTGGTGCATTTTCTAGGTAAAGCGTGTACTCGACAATTTCATCCTACTCTGTTGCGTGTCATATAACAGTAATAGAGAATGTTATTTCGAAGCCTTCTATTTCAGTGCAAGGTCACCGGTATCGGCGACAAATGGAAACGTAAGGGGAATGCTTGTTTACGTTTTAAAAATCAGCATGCACATGTGATTGTACTTTGCACTATTCGATGATAAAGACTAAAAATAAATATATACATTATATACCATACATAATGCATCGAGAATCTGAAGTTTACAAATAGCGCCTTCCATACATCACTAGCCAAAGTTTCTTAAATATATAAGAACTATAGTAAACTAATTATTTTAGTTAAATTGAATATTTTTCAAGCCAATGAAAATGCCTACGCCCTCTACTTTACAAGTTGGCAACTAGCCAACAATATCTTTATGTAAGCTATTATAAACGCCCCTCTTAATAACTCAAAAACTATGGCTTTAAGAACTATTAATTTTAAAATAGAAACCACCCATACGTGTTCCCGTTCAAAATAACAATTGAACTACATTTTAGCTCTTTGAAAACCATTAAAAGGTTGTCTTAACTTTTTCGAATATCTTCAATGGTTTTTGATATTTAATAGTCGTGGAGTGATAAAGGACGTTCGCTTTCAAATTAGATTTGCAAAGCAAAATCTGGTTCCTGTTGACATATACTGCTAATTTGCACATTATTATTAAATTTATAACGATTATTTTAATTATATTTACTGAAAAACCAATATTTCGAAATAACTTATTATTATGAATGCGTTTTTTGTCAGAAATTAGGTTTCCGTCTTGGACATCTACCGTGACAACTTCCGACTTGGACCTTATCAAAGCCATCTATTTTCAAAATTTAAAAATTCAATAAAGGAAAGTGTAATATGACAGCGTCGCAATAGTGTTAATTGTGATAGTAGAAAACTCTGAATGAAGAAATCGTATTTGACTACTTAATTAATGAATTACTGGCAACAGTAGTTTATAATTAAGTAATAATTTATTGTACCATTTTTTACAAAATAATTTTAAAGAATGCATTAAATTTCATATCCCAATTTTTACGTAAATGATTTTAACGCTAACTCACATTTGTTAACCTAACTGTTATATACATATGCATTTTGTCCTATCGTAAAATATGTATCAGACCCAGTACTTTTAAACATACATAATTTGTACCGCATACTCGAGATAAGTTAAAACGTTGGTTGTGAAAAACCACATGCTTCGTCTTACCGACGACCTCATTTAAACTTTTCTGCTTCTCTCGTATATACTTCAAAAATTACTTATTGTACGGTAGAACGTTTAAGCCTCCATTTAATTCCAGTGATCTCTGTTTTATTTACAAATGAAAAATAAACTAGATTACTTTACGGAACACAAAAGCTACACATTTGGGTAAATGCATTTAAATCATTATCATTTGCTTAAATATACTATTTAGTATAAAACAGTCAACACTCATTTGAGAACTACTTAATTTACATATCTAACAATTTAAAAAAACGTTATGTAATTTTCATGTATTATATGTAATTAACCTTTGGCTATATTTTTACTCATTTCATTAAATTGTATACACATAAGTGCATATAGTTTTCACAATTCGTTTGAATGCTAATTGAGAGCGATTGCATAATTAATTTAAAGATACTTCTCTAATTTTAACGTTAGTTTATTGCGTGAACTTTAAAATAAGGTATCCATTTTATTATAAAACCGTCCCTTAATATTTTCAAGATATTGTAACTGAAATTTACCTGTAAATGTAACTGTGCCAGGTAACCATTGGCAACACACTCCACCACTCACCTCCAGTTACCTAGGAAACTATGCCACTCATTTTTCTCTTTCTATTGCATTGATTGAACGCGGCCATGTGACGTCATGGCGTTGTTGGAAATGCAGTATTGATGATTTAGTATATGTCACAGATGTGATTTGTGATTCTGATACCATTCAAGTGTTTGTTGCCCCTTCATTCATGAGGATATGCTTGATTCTTCCTTTCCTTGAATTATAATCTCATTTCAATGTTCATGACAGTGTTTGATTATTACACTCGTATTATATAATCCAAAATTGTTATTTTTAAAGCTAATTATAAAATAAGCGTTAAATCGTGAACTGAACAAAACTAAAAGTTTCTTGCTTTGTATTTCTAAGAATGTTAACAAATAAAGTTTCTTCTAAAAATTTGTATTATACATGAGAGTATTTTAATTTAAATATTTGAACTGTAATCTCATAACGTCGTTAGTGAACTTTAAACTGTGAGATAAACAAACAGATTTCAATTGCAATCATTTTGTTTCAAGTAATATATTTATGTGCTTGCGTTGCTATGCATTAGTTAAATATGAAATACAACAATTCTAGTTTTAAACGCAATTTTCTTTCTACATTTATTAAAATTGTTGGTACAACTACCATAAAATAATCCCAGAACTTGTTCAACGTATTAAAAAACAATACATTTTTAAAGAAATTGGAAGCTAAAGATCTTTTCAGGACTATTAAATAAAATATGAAGTAAAAAATTGAATGAAACATTGAAAGATTTACACAACTTAACGATATTTACGGAGATATTACTTTATAACGACGCAACGCGACGTATGACTTTATTCATAATCAGGTAGACAGATAAAATAAATATAACTAAGTTAACAATAAGCGGATTTGTTATTCTAGGAAATATTCAGGACATGATTCAAGAGTACTCTTGTTTCCTTTTGTATAAGCTTTGACCCTTATAAATGAGTGGGTCGCATGTAGTATCTTCTAAGTATTTATTTATCCTTATTCTCAAAGATGATGTCTGGAAAATATATTTTGAAAGAAGCTTTCCTGTAAATTGTATATCTCTGATTTTATTGCGTAATAATTTTCACACACCTAAATAATAAAAAAATGTTTTTATTTTAATACATATCTAATAATATTAGAACAGTTAGTATAACATACATTGGAGTAATATGTAGAAAATCAAAATTTTTATTGTAGGTTGCAATCAAACAGAAAAGTACTTATGCGCCATCTGTAATTTATAAAATAATTATATTTCGATAATCGCCTGAATTTTAGAGGCTAATTTGCGAATTTTAATTAACTTTAATGAATTCTAAACACTGGACATATTTCCTTTGTTTGTTCCATATCTTGAAAATAAAATGATTTTATGAAAACGATTTGTGTCTGACGTAAATAAACACTGGAATATTCAATTGCATTCTGTTAATTAAATTTAGAACTTCGTATTTTGGAAATTTTGTTATCATTTTAATACGAACTGTTCTAAATCTCCCCAAGCATAGAGTGGCCTGTGATAACACTTTCTAGTGTAAAAATTTTGTTTTTAAAAATATTATTTAGAGTTTGTTTATTTGAAAAGTAAATTCTTTGTATAAAATTTATTTCATACGGCTACGAAAATAATTAACAATTCTCTAGGTTTTCATCGGGCGATAAAATTCTTGTGTTGGTATCTACATATGTAGCATTATAAATCTAATTAGTAACGCATAAATTAACACTAGAAAAACGGCATGATATACCTACCTTCAACGACAGCAAGCGGTTATTCGACAACCGTATATGATCAAACATAATATATCAGCTAATGTGCCTAAAAACTAAAAATAATGTAAAAATTTGTTTATTCTATGAGAACTTGAAGTACCGAATCTGCATAAAACTTTTATAAGCTATGGTAGGTTTTACAAATAAAGCTTTTTATGATATTGCAGTTTCTATAAGTAGGTTTTTTACATTTTTCGCAACCTTTATGCGTTTTGTTCCTACATTTCAAAGCATAGCATTGCCTACGTTTTCCAAGCACTGTTTTTTGAAAAAGAGTTGTTTAAATTGTTTTGTTTCTTAATATCAATATATTTATCCTGAAACACTGCAACAAAAACTTACGACGACTGATTGTGGAATTTATTAGTTGTTCTATATAGCATTCAATCATTTATATCAGCGATATCCAGCATATTGCTTCTACTGCCAATGCCGGAACGAAACTTTGACTGTATACTTTCGTGTCATTTGATCAACATCGACACTATACTAAATGCCGTTATAAAATTTCACAGTTTGAGGTTACCCTTTTACTTTTATTTTACCATAACATCAGTATGAACGGACCTAAATAATCCGGCATTTTTGTTCTTTCTCCGTTCATAGATGGTCATTGTAAAATCATAATGTTTCAGAAGCACTCTATTGAATAAGTTCGATCTATAATTTTTAGCTTCCATTGGAACTTCTTTCCTTTCTTTTTCTTTTTCTTTCCTACGGACTTTCATTGTGGACAGCATTGCGAACGGGTGCGATTTCACTAGCGAAAGTATAGTTATAATATTTAGTTATTAATTTGCAAGTAAATAATCTCAAATCATACTTGAATTGATTTGTACAAAATTTAATTGTTACGTGGATAGTGTTGGTTTTCGGGTGTGTGTAATAAGAAGACTGGTAATTAGTACATTTATTAAATTTACAACGGGAAGTTTATTTTATATTTTATTTAACAAATTGAAACTAAGTACGACGTTGAGTGCTCGGTGTATATAGTGGCGGTTATCTGCGCTTGCACTCGTGCACCGTAGATAACCATGACCTCCTAGGCGGATTCAATGTCCGGTACAGGACATACCTGCGCCTCCAGAGCTAAAAGGCAGCGATCGACTTCCGATTCGGGCTCCTGTATGGATATTAGCATCAATCCGCCGGGACTCTGTAGTGAGGCACTGCAAAGCGTCATTACTAAAGTTAACACTGCTTTTACTGGCTTATAACAGTTCATTAATACCTGTAAGGCGGGTGTCGAGAAAAGGTTAGCGTCGTGCGATGCGTCACGGATATCCAGTCTTCCTTGACGGAATTGGTGGCACTCAACGTCGCGGCGGAGAGTAGGCAGGTCCCCTCTGTGGACTGCGTAGTGGAGAAGGTGGCGCGGGAGATCTGCCCCTCAAAAAAGGTTTAAAGATATCATTAATGAAACAGAAGTGTCCTCATCGGAGGATACTTATAAGTTACTCACCACACAGCTGACTCCGGCAGAATCTGGCAACACACCGACCAGGATGATTAAACTGGCTAATAAATTCGTGCTAATAGAGTCGGCAGAGGACTGCTTGGACGGTCTGGTGGAGCACTCCGCGCCTGTCAGGGTGCAAATTTCGGCGGCGATAGAGGCAAAGTCATGGCCTAAAATAATTATTTATGATGTACCTGCTAATGTTAATAAGGAACATCTCATTGAAGAAATTGACAAATTACATACTTGTACTACGCGGAGCAGCGTATTCAGGGCTGCTTTTCTTGTAAAGAAGAGGAGAGGACAAACAAAAAATTGGGTCCTGGAGGTGCATCCGGGGGTACGGCAGGCAGTGCTACTTGCTGAGCGGCTGTACCTAGGCTGGACCTCATGCAAGGGGCTAGGATTTGTGAGAGTGTCTCGATGTTTTAACTGCCAACGCTTCGGGCACACCTCTAAATTTTGCAAATCTACAAAGCAATGTGGCTACTGTGCACAGACTGAGCACGAGAGCAGGAAGTGTCCGTCAAGGGGAAATAAAAACTTACACCGGTGCGCGAACTGCCTCCGCGTGGGAGCGGGGCACACCTCTAAATTTTGCAAATCTACAAAGCAATGTGGCTACTGTGCACAGACTGAGCACGAGAGCAGGAAGTGTCCATCAAGGGGAAATAAAAACTTACACCGGTGCGCAAACTGCCTCCGCGTGGGAGCGAAACCTGAGCTTCCTAATCATGACACTGCCGATCTTAGTTGTCCATTATATCAGCGTCGCCTACAGAATGTGGTAAACAATACGATTTATTCGATAGGTTTGGTCTATCGGAAAATCTGAACAATTCCCGAACTTTCACCTTAGAGTTATACCGTTGTACCCTGGAGCATGGCGCTGACATCATGCTAATGCAGGAACCCTAAATGGTAAAATTAGGCGGGAAATATAAACCACAGGCGTTGCGTGGATTCCGATATTTAAAATTTAGTGCTCAAAAGACAAATAACGTAGTTTTAGTCAAAGACCGTTTCTGTGATTGTGTTGTTCTTCCAATTTTTGTAACGAAAGCATTACTACTGTGTGTCTAACTATTAACAAATTACACATTTATTGTGTGAAAGTCTATTTATCCCCGTCTTGTAACTCTGTTGCAGATTTCCGGGGACTTTAATGCGCGCTCCGAGTTGTGGCATGACGTTATTACGTACCGGTGCGGTAGAATCCTGGAAGAGTTTGTGGTCGATGCTGACCTAGAAATTTTAAATGACTATGGCAAATCATTCACGTTTGAAACAAAGCAATGTCGAAGTAATGTTGACCTAACCATGATTGCAGGCGCTTCCCCGGACCATGTGTTTAATTAGAACGCTCTGACTGAAGTGCACAATTCAGACCACAGAACGATCTCTACAGCAATTAGTGGTGCGAATATTAAAAGACACCTGCCGGAAGTTGTGATGCATTGCCTTATTGATAAACTAAATTCGCCGAATGTCATTCATCAACTTGCAAAACAAAACAGTGACCTAAATCTGAAACGTGCCTGACCGGGCTAGTGTAATTGACTGCGCGGTGCGCGACCCAATCCGTGGCATCTAAGGAGTCGTGAATTCCGCGGCAATCCGCCGGATACGCTTCCCAACCAGACCGGACTGGTGGACGGGGGAAGTGGAAACCACCAGAAGGGCCTACCTAGAGATCAAGAATAACTTATATAAAAACGTGCATGCAAACCTAAAACAGCAACTCGTTAATATAATGCGCAACTATAAACAGAAATTTTTCCATGCACTAAAAATGCTAGAAAAAAATCTTGGGAAAACTATGTGAACAGGGAGCTAACGGTCAATCCTTTGGGGCTATGCACATATTGGCTAGGGGAAGACTCTCCGGCCTAGTCTTTATACGTCGGTGCCGGATCACGGTGGTAACGACTCACGTACACCGGATGAGGCTGTACGCAACTTCCTGGAAGTTATATTCCAGGATGACGACCGAAATGGCAACAATAATGTGCAACGTGCATGGCAGCAGGACTTAAATACTCTCATAGCACTTCGGGAGGACGTGGAACTTCTGACAATGGAGGACCTTGAGACCAGAGTCGTCTAGATTCGGAGCAGTAGATCCCCAGGACCCGACAACATACACGGAAATGTGATCAAGTTTGTTTTCGAACATCTTAAGAGTTTTGTACATAAATTGTTTTATGCGTGTTTCTGTGTTTCACACTTTCCACGCGATTGCAAATATTGGAAGTTAGTGCTAATTTTAAAAGACCTAAACGCACCCGTAAGTAATCCTAAGAGTTTCAGGGCCATTTCGCTCTTATATGAACTGATTAAGGCAAAAATATATAAAGAACTCACATATGTGTACTCCCCGAGACAATGCGGCTTTGTGCGCGGAAAGTCCACCATCCAGGCCCTACAGCGATACCTGCAGGAGATCACAGTAGGAAAGTGCAACGTCATCTCTGTATTCATTGACATCCAGGGCGCTTTCGATTCTCTACGGTGGCCCGGGCTGCTGCAGGTGTTGAGGAGGCGTGACCTAACCGATAACACATAAAATCTGATCAAAAGTTACCTCACCAGCAGGCAGGTTACTTACCGCATGTGTTCTGGACCTCTGCTGAAGCTGCTGACTAAGGGCTACCCTCAGGGATCAGTCTTGGGCCCTACACTTTGGAACCTGCTCCTGGATAACTTACTTGATGAAGTATTTCCTGAGGGAGCATCGCTGCAGGCGTACGTGGGCGACTTAGCCTTGGCGGTGATCTCAGATTCACGACGTGGCCTTCTGGATGCGACGCGTGCGTCACCGGACCTCCTTCACGCATGGGCTGATAAATATAAATTAAAGATTTCTGCTACTAAGATAAAACTTCTCGTCAACAAATCTAGATGTACAACGCATCACTGTAATTGGAGTTTTCGTATAGATGGCAAAAAACTAGAAATTGTAAATAGCTGTAAATACCTGGGTCTACTTATTGATCGTAAGCTGAATTTCGAGCAGCATGTCCGATTTGTGACGAATCAGGCCCAAACTATCCTCTACAGACTGTGTATGCTGCCAGTACCACACCGACGACCCAGAGCACCGCCTACTATATTGCCCCGCCTACCGCGAAGCGCGAGCTGTTGTAGTTCCATGCTGCAGACATCTCCCGACGCTTCTGCAGTTTTTGGACTTGGATGTCACTCTGCTGAGGGCGTTTCTCTTGGAGGGTGGGGAGGAGGAACCGCGAGTGGCCGCAACGGCAGTGAACCCGTGAACTAGAAACCTGTGAACAAATTATTGTGTATGTAGTGTCCTAATATAGTACATTCCGAACTCACTTCGTTATGAAGCATATTATTTACTATCCTGTTTACTTAAATTTTGTTTATTTAGAATTGCAGTCTTGCTGAATGCTTTTTAGTTTACCCGTTACACTAAGCTTATTTCATTTTATTTTATTTTGTTACTTAGAATTTTGTTCATTTTGTTTATTTAGAATTTGCTGACTTGCTGAATGCTTTTAGTTTACTCTGTTACACCGAGAGCACTTTTATACATTACGTGGTATAACCTATATGACATATGACATATCTGGACCTAACATGGTGCTGCCCGAGATCTGGCCCTATCTGCTGACTCACTACAGTTCCATGTGATATTTGCAGACTGGACTACGAAGGCAGCAACAAATACTATATACGAAATGGTTTGAATTCATTGGCATGTACATAAGTCTTTGAAGAACAGTAACTGCACAACAAAATTAAATTACTATAACATTATTATACGTACCTGTAAAATTATGTTCTGCACTGTAACACCCAATTTGGTATCAATAAACGCGCCTTCAGCGCCTTCTTTTTTTTTCTTTCCTTCCTTTATTCATTGTAATTACATACTCCTCTTTTTCTCAATTCTTTTGTCAAACTTGTGATCGTAAATAATTATTAATTGTTACGTTAACCTTTATTCGAAAAGGGTTCAACCATCTTTTTAGTAAAGACTGATCACCTGAACGCGTTTAGTTTTTGCCCAAATAAGGAAAACCGTTCAATATATATTTCGACTTCATATTTAGGGTCAACCGAAACTTAACACCATATTTATCCGATTTGTCAGTTATGTATTGGATAAAACTACATATATTTACATTTGCATTTACATTTATATACAGCGTGTGCGTGGATTGTCTTGCTAAATGGAAAACTTTTTGATTGCTATTGTACATTAATGGTAAGAAAAAATATTTTTACGTTTTGGCAATAATAATGAAAAACCTGTTAGCGCTCTGTATACACGTTGGTGTTAAGTTCAAATTACCCAGGAAAATCTTGCACATATTTGGTGGATCAGCTAATGAATCAGAGGTTCCAAAACTCTTTAACTCGTGAAGTGATGAATGATAGTAAGTGGAAAATTATTCAAAAATCTATTTTATACATTACATTCTATATCGAATTGTATGACATTTTCACTTCAACAAATAGCAATAACTTTCCATTATTTGGCTTATATTAACTTTAAGTTATACTTTTCAAAGATTTGTTACATATTTATCGAATATTAGATCAAAAATTTCGTAATTGAAGTACAAATGACAACGCTCCAATATTAATCGAATTTTGAGTTTCCTTTTATTATTTTATTTAACTCATTTAAAAAAACAAGCTACATAAAAGTAATTGGTAATTGTATTTTAATTGGTAGATATTATACCATCATACTAACTATAATAAACCATTTCTTTTTTTATTTTATGTTCTACGTTGATTATATTTTTTAACACTATAAGATTATTTAAAATTGACGATTTTTATTTATTGAGAATAATTGACCTGCACAGAACAATAATTAATGAACAAAATAATCATTTTGAAATTATTCAATATATAAAATGATAAAGCAAGTCTCTTTAAACGTAGAACTAGTTCTTTGAGTCAAGAATTTATCACAACCATAAAGTTTTTTTTGTATTCTCGAGTTTTTTGAACCTGTGTTTAAAGAACATAGCAATATATATAGATAAATTTACGTTCACTTTTTATCAATTTCGGTACACTTAAAACGCTTTTAAGTTTCATAAAATCCGTAGTTTTGGAGAACCATCTTTTAAAATTTTCATCGTATGGATAATCGGCAATGAGAAATCAATGTTTCTTGTTTTATTAACCATAACGTCAAAATCATTGATATATCATTCAAAATTGTTATATAACAACTATTTCCCTTTAGCTAGCTCTGGAGAAAAAAATTGATTATACTGAGAAACGATATTTTGCCCTAGGAGTTACTTCTAACCGTGATCTTTTATTAGATGTTTCTAAAGTTAATAGATGATCGTGCAATACGTTTTCAGTTTTACAGTGTTATGATCAACAAGTGCGTAATTTTTATATTGTAGAAAAGCTATTTGAATGAATATTCCCAAAGATGTAGAGGCTTATCTATATAAAATTTAGTAATAATAGCTGTCGCTTTGTTGTGTTTTAATTACATTTAAATTTTCAGTTTAATAGTCCACTTATCATTTTCCCTTTACTTTTCATTATTTAATGAATGTTTAATAAATTCTATGACTTCAAGCATTACACAAATTCTTGGTATTTTACAATTTAGACGGTAATATACAAAGTACACATTTTAAACGTCGTATACTCCTATAGATGAAATTTATAATCTGTAACTCGAACTATAAATCTGACTAAGTAACATTTTCTGTCTAATTTCGTTTATTTCAGTTGGAACTTTAATAAGGAAGAAGGAAGATAATATAAAATTTATAAGTAACTGGAATTTAAACGGACAATATGGCAGCTAAATTTTCTAATAAAATTAAGCGTTAAACATTGTCTCTCCAAATAATCTTGACTGTGAGAAATGAGTCTGTGGTGTTTGTAAAATAATAGCCAGATCTATCAAACTCAAAACCTTACTGCGTTCTTGTCATTCGAATTAATAGCAGTACAACGTAATATCGTTGAGTATTGTTAATAATATAACAGTAGTATAGTATATATGTAAACATTATTTAGTTTTAAGATAATATTTAAAATTTAATTTTTGTTAAAGTTTTAGTAGCTATTAGATTATGCACAATTTACAGGAAAGTGTACATATATTCAATATTTAAAATAAAATTATTATTACAGTAAATATTCATATGACCAATGTCGATATTTAACAAGGATCGCCATTTCCAATACGAGAACAACGAAGAATGGAAATTTAAAGAGAAAACGTGAATTTTTCAACAGTCACATCGTTTATTAATATTTATTTTAAAATGTCAAGTCTTTAGTTTCCATTCACGTATTTATAAGACTATATATTGTTATGTTCTAACGAATTGTGACTCCTGCATTACTTCATCGCTCATCGTTATAATTTATTACATTTCTTGTTAAATTAATTTTTGTTTAGTAGTTACGAGGCATACAATCCTCCTGATAGAAATTTTTTTGAATTCAAATTTCATCAAACATGTGTCTAGATAGTAACGTGGTAATTTTCATTTCAATTAAAAATCTGGTAAATTACTAATTATTTCTGTTTAAAGATTAATATATTAATATTCTAAGGACCTGCTATTAATCTTAAGTAAATTGCATTTAACAATTTATTGCAATTGTAATTAATTAGTTTAGTTAACTAAATATTTTGCATTAATTCAGCAAACAAATTATCGGTTTGGCGATAATCATTTTCATTTGAGAAAATATATAGGTTTTGAACAATGTAAATAAACCGAACCTCGATTTTATAATTTAAATTAATCTCCGGAGTATAGACTGAAATTACAGCTTAAAATAAAGATAATGGAAATTCTGACTTCTGACATTAGCTGAATTTTCTGTCATTAAATAATAAATAAAATTTAACACCCAAAGGTTGCCCTAGATAAACCCATAAATATTCATACAAATAATAACTGAAAATATTAGCTCAAGGATTTATAAATTCGTGGATAGGAGAACAATTATAATAAAAAATGCATATCCTATCGTTCAAACCAAATATAATGGGTGCATAGACGCAAAAGTCATATTTTATTCAGTTAAAAATTCATTTAGTTTTGACGTTTCGTTAAAACTTTTATTTATATAAACACGTATTTTTCCATTTTCATTTACGTGCTAAAATTGATATAAGTAAACAAACTTGAATATATTAGTTTTACATTAAATCATGAAGTACAATCATCAACATTTCGAGAACAAATTTCAATCTACGTCTAATAAATTCTTAATTTTAATGTAAAATTACTGAATATGTACGAATTTTTTATTTTTCTTTTTAGAAGAAAATGAAAAGTAATTATCAAGATTCTGTAAACTACTTTTAATTACAATCTAACCAGCTTCTAATCTCAGCGTAAATTACTAATCATAAAATTTCATAAAAGCATTATATTGACAATATTTCGAAAAACATGATTAATACAATTTAAATATCTTCTCTAGTCCATTTTGTATCCACTAGATTATCAAACTGATTTAACGGCTTTTATTGCTTAATAAAGAAGATATATGTTTTTTTAAAACGCTGAGTTTATTTTACGCACTTTTTACTCAGTTATTTAGTTAATTTAAAGCCTTTGACAGCGTTTTGCATTTTTAGTTTTTTGCAAAGATATTTAGCAATTACTAATTTTTTCTTCGCAGCGTTTAACTCCAAATTTAGATTTTGATATACAAGAAGTTAGGTGGGACATGGCCTGCATTGGGACCTTTTAAACCATAAGAGGTTCAAGGTCAGTCAATTGGGCAAACAATTTGCTTATTAGGCGTACATATCGAAACAGTTCCCAAACTGGAATGATTTCTCATAGCCTGCCAGATTGTAAGGAAAAATCGATTTCTTCTGAAACCTTAAAATCAGTTTATTTGAAAACTGCTAAATGTATGAAAAGATCATAACGGAGTTTTATACGTAGAATATGACAATTATCCTCAAACGATTATTAATTGTTTTACATTCGAGATATAGCATAAAGTTGATATTTTTTAATATTATGAATAGTCGACTTTCGGCTAAAAACAAAGCTTATTTTTTTTAGTTTCAGTGATGTAGAGTATAGTACAGTTATATTTAAGTTCTACTCGTTTTACTGACAGCGGCGCCAAACATTTTCTAGAACGTACAATGTGTTATCGATAGATAACAACTGCTTATTAACCGTTGATCGAGAATAAGTACAATACTGTATCAGGTATCTTATCACTCTACCCAGTTATCTCTATCATACGTGACTACTTAAAACTATACCTTTATTTTTCTATTCCGTTTTGATGGATATTTCTACACACTCGAGTAGCAGATCTTACATAATAGAAAACTACTACTGTAACATAAAAAAGAACGCATAAACTAACACAATTACTAAAAATTCTCAAGGTGAGCACCTTTTACTTCTGTACATCTTTGCACTTGCTTCAGAATATCGTTTTTCCCTTTTTGTAAAACTGCCGTCGATTGTACCGATAGCATTATTTAATCCATGCTGCAGAGGAGAAATGTTAGCATATTGCTGCTTATACGCTACTTGTTTTAAGTATCCCCAAAAATAAAAATCTAGTGGTGTAGTATTGGGTGAAAATCTCGTGTGGTAGTACAACACATTACAATATAAAAGACTCCATAACATTTGCAAAGAAGGTTAATGACTTTCAATTGCCTTTTTGTAATGTTCTTTTTTTAGATGCTATTTCTTTATTTGCCAATATACCTTTAAACCTTAGTTTAAAAATTACAGAGGAAAATTGGAATTTCATTAAGCTTCACTGCAATATCAGTTTAGACGAACTTGTTATATTAATTAAGTTTATTTTTAGTAGTACTTATTTTGTGAATAAATAAAAATTTTATTTGTAAGTATTTGGTATGCCCATGGGTTCACCGTTATGTTCAATTTTTGCAAACATTCTTTTTGATGATTTATTTTCGGTATGTTTATCTAAAATTGATTTTAATTTATCTATTATCTATGAGTATGTTGATGATATAATTTTAGCTGGTCCTTCTGTTAAAATTAATTTTTATTGTAAAAGTTTTCAATTCATACAATAGCAACCTTAACTTTACAGTAGAATTTGACAATAATAAAAGTATTTCTTTTTTGGACCCTAAGCTCGTTAGGAATCATTGTAACATAATTAATAATTCTGGTAAATATATGAATTATTTTTCATGCCATCCTGTGCACACCAAAAAACTGTATTTTAGAGTTAAAAACTAGAATTAATAACTAAGCAATAACTAAAAGTTTAAATAATTTATTTAAAGCTTTAGTGAATAATAACTACCCCATTAATTGCCGGCCCCGGCTGGTGTAGTGGTTATCATGCTTGCTTCTATATCAAAGGAACGCGGGTTCGAACCCGGTCGAGGTCGGTAAATTTTTCAACGGAGAAAAATTTAAAAAAACATGCTTTCTTCTCGGGTAAGGAAGTAAAATCGTCGGTCTCGTGTGAATGTGAGGTTTGACACATTAAAAATCCCTACTGGCGGTGGAACTGCTCCACATTTGGAAAATTCTATTAAGCATGGCGAAATGACTACACAACAGTTTTAGTCCAAGAGGACCAAGGGAAATTCCGCAACCCGAACTCTCAGGTACAAAAGCAAACAAACAAACACACACTGCTATTAATTTTATTCGTTGTTTAATTTTTGATAATAATTTACAAATTACAAATATATCTACTAATAAAAATTCCGAGCTAATTTATAAATAGCTCCCATATGTTCCTCAAATTAGTTGCAACATAAAGAAACAGTTTAATAAAGTTGATAACTTAAAAATTGTTTAGTATTATACGATGCCCGCTGCTTTAACTTCGGAATAGAAAAAATCGAACATACACCTTGCGTTTTTTTCATGCGACTAACCATTTTCTCCACGCAGTCAGAAAAACAGAAATTCTATTCTTAAACGCTTTAAGAGTCGACTGTTGTTTCGTTTCAGGTTCATATGCATATATCCCACTTTCATCACCACTGACAATGTTCCACATGAAATTTGTTTTACCAAAGTTGAGCCATTTAAGTGTTTCTCGACATCATCTCACACGAGCTTGTTTTCGATCTTTAGTGAAATTATAGGGATTTAAGCAAGTTCATAATTGTTTTACACTCAAGTGCTCGTGTAGAATTTGATTTGTTTGTTTCATGTTGACACTTAACGATAACCGTATTTCTCTATAAGTTAATGATGATCTGCATTTATCATTTCTCGTACAGCTACAACGTTTTCTGCTGTTTTTGATGTCGTTGGTCGACCTTCACGAACTCTATCACTAGGTCACTAGGATCGAATTTAAATTCTTGATACCACCGAAACACACTTGTTGTTGATGGTGCGTTACCAAAAGCAGTTTTTACATCAGTAGTACCCTTCTTTTAACTTTTCTTCAATAAAAAAAATCATTGCTCGAAAATATCCATTTTTTTGGACGTCAATTAATAGTCAATTGATATATATATATATATATATATATATATATATATATATATATA
>JAHWXV010294258.1:0-11200 GCA_024586415.1 Phrixothrix hirtus | reverse complement strand
TCTTCATGGAGAATATTTTGAAAAACAATAAAATAGATTTTGTCTTTAAATGGTTGTGTTTTCAACCTTAGGCCAGAAATATAAATAGCAGCCCTCGTATATTCATATGGTTAAACATATTTGCGTACAAAGAGCTAGATTTTATTATCACTGCACATATACAGGGCTATTACTGAGTATTGACGACCCCGAATGTCCCAAATAGGCAACCCAATTTACACTTTCATAGGACGCTATTCCAATACAAAAACATATATACCTTATTTCTCATACGTCCAACTGTCAATAATTAAGTTGTAATATTTAAACTACTACGAGCATAATGAACTACTAGTAAAATTGATATTCACCTTTGCTAAAAAAAATTTTTGAATATAGCACAAAACAGCAGGATATAAAATGAAAACGAAATTAACTGGAAAAAATCAATAAACATGTTAATTATCTATTAAATAAACACCTAACGTAAGTTTTGCTCAAAATGTTGACCTCTGACTCTTATGCAGGCTGCAGTTATGTTTAAAATCCATCGTTCTACACGCTGTAATGTTTCTGGTGTTATTGACCTACACGATTCTGTAATCCTTTCCTTTAAATCATCAACATTAGCAAACGGAGTTAAAAACATTTGATGTTTTAGCACACCCCAAAGGAAAAAATCTAAAGGACTGATATCGGGACATCGTGGCGGCCATGAATTAATCGAACCCCTTCCTATCCATCTATTTTCAAATTTTATTGATAAAAGTTGCCGGACGTTTTGATAGAAATGAGGTGGTGCACCATCTAACTGAAACCACAAATGTTGGCGTGTGCGAAGGTCCACATCTTCCAGTAATAAGGGTAACTCATTTTGCAAAAAATTTTAAGACATTTGTCCATTAACACCCCTGGAAAGAAGTACGGCCCAATAATATGCTCTCCTAAAATTCATCACCAAGCATTTAAGGAATACATTATTTAGAAATGTGCTACTCGCGTCCACTTTGGATTTTCTTGGGCGTAATAATGAGAATTATGCCTATTAATACACCCGTTATTTGTAAATGTTGTAACTTTTTGACGTATAAAATTACAAAATTTTAATCGTTTGTCAAAATCAGGCTCTTTTAGTTCTTGCAGTTGCATTACATGGTACGGATGAAATTTATTTGCACGTAAAATTTTACTTACCGAAGACTGGCTTATTTCAAGATTTCTAGCAATCGAATTTTGGCTTATATGGGGATCTTCCGTTTCACTACGGGTAACTGCTGTTTCATTCTGCTCACTTGTGGCAATTCTTAGTTAGGTCTTTTAGTAGGAGGCCAATTTTCTCTTAACTGAGTTTTAGGTCTACGAAAAATTTTGTCACTCGATGCTCTACGAGGTGAATAGCGTTGATGGTACAAATTTGCGGCAGCAACGGCGTTTTTTCGGAATTCACCAAAAATTAAAATCATATGTCTTTTCGTTATTCGAATATATCTTCTAATAAATGAATAAAATTGGACAATAAATGTGAAGATTAATGACTAGGATGTTTGAACTACTGCGAACACTTGCTTGACTAATATAATATTTATGCTTTCAAATAATATTAAAGGTGAATACCAATTTTACTAGTAGTTGATTATACTCGTGGTAGTTTAAATATTACAACTTAATTATCGACAGTTGGACATATGAAAAATAATGTATCTATGTTTTTGTATTGGAACAGCGACCTATGAAAGTGTAAATTTGCTTGCCTATTTGGGATATTCAGGATCGTCAGTACTCGGTAATAGCCCTGTATATGTTAGCAAATTAACTCTTTATATTTTTAAAGTTTTGGACACTAACTTTTCTAAACTGCTATTTATAAAGTGGAATAGGTCTATAAACGAAAAATGCAAATTCCTGTTATTGTTCATGGTATTAGTGAATGATATACAGTACTCTATATATTTTTTCATTTATCGACGCGTGGCCCGGGAAGGCTGTTGCTAACTCTTTGACTACTAAGTAAGTATCATAGCTCACTAAATTGTAAAATATTATAGGCACAGTGGGTATTAATGTGAAATTAAAATTGCGTTCGCGGTGCGCGTCCTCCAAGTTCTCCACTCACATTATTATGAGCTATCACTTTAATTTGAAAAGAAGATACAAAGGATTTCTCGCATATGTTACGACTCCGAAATTTGTCACTTTTGCTCTTCTCCTCGCCGTTTTATCACTATTCGTAGGTATTAAAGTACTTTCAAATCTGCACAAATGGCAGTTGGAGCAAATTGTTTGTTTTGAACATTTTTAATTTTAGTTGTTCGTCCTCTTTAGGTAAATTTGAATGACAACTATTATTATTGAAATGTTTGCAATCCAATAAGCGTTGGTTAATTTTTCTTTATTAGCCGAATAGGAAACACATCATTCACAGTTGAAGAGCTTTCGGTGCTTTATTGTATTTGAGATTTTCTTGCCAAATCTTACATTCAACAATAATTAAATTTGGAGTATCGAATGTACCTTGTTGCTTTTTATTTATATTGCCCGATGCTGGAATTTAATATTCACCATTATTCAGCTGTCCATCGTGTTCTCCTTCTCCTCCACCGTCTTCTCATTCTTTTTCTACTTCTTCGTCTTCATCGTCCATAGCATAATAGTATTGACTATACAAATCATAGTTAATGTCAGTCTTGTTCTTCTCACTATTGTAACTGATATCTAAATATTTTTCCATAAATTGTAACAAATTTTCATGTTTTTTTGAATTTTCGTGTTAAAATCGTTAAATAAATGTCATATTGATGTTGCTGTTCAGTTTTGTTTCTGATAGCAGTTATCTTTGCTAAACAATAGTCATTTATAGAAATTTCTGGGTTTTGACTTAAGAATTTCTGAAACTGAATTGAATTTATACCAATTGGTCCCGCATCAATTCCCTGCCCATTTAACTCATCCTCAAAATGTGGATAAGGCGTCATGTGGTCCTTACGCTTAGAACTATGAAACAAGCGTGATACAGTAGACCAAAAGGAACAGTTGCTGTCATTATCTTAATATTAACTCATGCCTACTTGTTTTTACTTCAATGCGGTAAATGAACGTACAAACCAATCATCACTTCGATTGCATGTATATAGGTATGTAAATAACATCTTGTAATTATTAAAATTAATCTCAAGGGAGATAACAGATAGCAAATCCCAACCAGATCCTTTTGGTGCAAATTCAGTCAACTTGTTCAAAAGTTGGTCAGGGATTAGCATTTGAAACAATTGTTTCAGTAGGTCTTGATTCTACCATTCGCCCGGCAACAATCTCGCATTTTTAGATATAAACGAAAAAGATTCATTTCAATATATGAAACCACATCACAGCCGTTGCTATTATTATTACCATTAAAATATTTAAATGCAAGACTGGATTGCTTAATGAATTCACAAGTGAAGGCTGTATTTATTTTACATGTGGTGTTTGATGACTTTTTGATGTGCTACGAATTTTACCTTTGAATAGAAAAAAGCAATCTAAAAACTAATCTATATTTTATATACCCATCAAAAATGCTGAATTTGGATCTTTCCGAATTACCCGCGAAGATCTAGAATCTTTTCTCTTTTTTCTTTGATCGCGGCCACCGCAAGCGCTCCTAGTTCGGCAACCACCTACTGTTACACCTCCTTTTCTTTGTGATTTCAATGTGATATTTTTCAATAAAACAAAATATCTCTCTAGGGTTGGCAGAATGCATTCCATGTGCCTACACTTACGACCTAATTTTTAATGTTATGTCGATATAATATTTTAAGCAAAATTTCTGTTTATTTAAAGTATTCATTAAATTTGACAATATCGGCAACAGCTTGATGCATTTCATAATGGTTTTTCTATTCAATTCAAACTTTTTTACTATTAAATGATATGCACGCTTAATTGTACTCGTAGACTTTTCAACAATCAAAATCGCATTAGAAAATAGCATGCTTTTATTATTATTGCTGTCATTGTTTTGATTTACTCAGTATCAAACAATTAGTATCATAGCACCGTTGCATCTAATGCTGCCGCTGATATAATGTTAACTATCATTTTATAAAACACACACACATACCACTTGCTAAACAAAACACCCATGATTCTTTATCAAGCAAGGTTAGTTCATTATTTTAAAATTTATTACTTGTATTTTATTCTTCTTCCCAGTGCATTTGAGCCCGCTGAACACCAATGCTATTTTGTTATTGTCCATTCTCATGTAAATCCGAATTGTACTCTTCAATCGCTGTATCTTTTATTTCGTTTGATGGCCTTGTGATAATAACCGATCGAATAATTGATCCTGAATTACCTTTCTAGAATATTTAGGGTGATTTTAAATGACAAATAAAATATTCCATATTGATCATCTGTGTTTTATTTCTAAAATTAGTGTCTGATTTGAATTTTTGATGAAATTTTCGATAATTTGATCAAAGTTTGCTTATTTATTTATTTTATTGTAATTTTGCCCACCTAATGTATCGAAACTCGTGTTTGTATTTCAGGTTGCAATGCAGAACTTTTTATTTGTATTCTTCTTATTTAAAACGGAAAAATAAATTATTTTAAAAATGTAGCACTGCTTTGAAAAATTTACAAACAAACATAAATGTAACAATCAACATAATCGACTCTGTAGCTGAACCGACCGAGCTCCGATAAAGTTCAAATTCACAATTCGACCGCAATCAAAATTGTGGATTATGGCATGTGATCATTTAAATTTCAGCGCGCAGTAGGCTATGAAAACAAAATTCATCTTTTAGCTTAATCCATTCTCAGTTATAATTATCTGTAATACTGACGGATTGAATTTGTCATATTTTACAGATAAGTTTTCGAGGATTTAAAAAAGAAAATTCACATGTGCATTGAATGCAATGGTTATCATTTCGTACATTTATTGTAAATATTATAAATAAATTTCCTAATTTCATTTAATAATAATGTTCTTCCCACCAAATTTGTTGACAAATAATTTTCAGGTCATGTGCTGGCTTCAGTTGGCGTGCGTATGTTTAAGCAACGTTCTACGGAAACATTTCATACCCCACTGGCAACTGAAATTTAAGTGATCGCATGTTATATGGATGCTGTTATATCAATTACGTGAATAGGGGTAAATATTAGCCAGTTATGGTACAGCTAATTGATTGTTCGTTGAGAATTTGCATAACATAGAAATCAAAAAACATGCTATTTGTGAGTGTTTATTGAAAACTCTTAATTATGTTACCCTTTTGACATAAAGATTTTAAAATACAGACAAAGTTCATACCTTTTTTACTCAATAAAGCTTATAATTTAGATAAGCTTTCGATAAAGTCAAAGTACTTTGAAATCTGCACTCGTATATATATAAGCGCAATAAATGTATACAACTACTACTACTGCTATCTTTGGAGAGAATTGCAATATGCTATGAAAGTAAACATTACACATTTTCGTTGGAATGATGATAAAACGATGAGTTATGGTTTAGTTTTACTAACCACACAACTAAACAATTGTGATCACTCTTAGCAAACACATTAAAAATCTTAAATGCAAAAATGCTTACTTAGAAAAAACAGCTTGCCGAAAACGAACGATTTCTATATATTTGTATAAGTAAGAAATTTTGTTAGCTGAATTATTCTTTGATTCAAAATCAAACTCCAGGAGTAAAACCCCTCTATCGTATCCTTTACGTCTAACAATTAGACAAACAAATATTTAATTTCGTGATCCTATTCCACAAATAAAATATCATCAATCCGCTAAATAAACACTGCGCCGGTCAGTCAAACCACCAACAAATATTAGACGTTCTATCATTCACACATATTCACAAACTAACAATTAATTGAGATCAAATTCCACAAATAAAACAGATTATTTCCTTAGTTTAACTGTAAGTTACTTCGTCGCTGAATCAAATCGTCAATAAAAATTAGAAATTATATCATTCAGAAACAGTAAACAAATTAATATTTAATTAACATCTAATTCTACGAATAAAACACATCAGTCCCTTAATTAAATTACAATTTTGTTACACTGCTGCATAAAAACGTCAATGAAGATTATAAATTATATAATTCATATACAATAAGGAAATTAAAATTTAATTAAGATCTAATTCCACGAATAAAACAACATCCATTCATAAAAGATACTGAGATTTCATTCCGCTGACGACCGTGATTCAAACAGCGGATCAAGCAGTAAAGCCAAACAACAATCACTTATAAATTCTATCATTTACAACCATCAAACAAATGCAGTTTTACACAGGAACAAAGTATCCAAAAAATAGGGAACCTAGGGGTCCATTAAAAATAGGGCACGCAAGAGACCAAGTGGTCCCAAGTGTAACCTATTTTCGAGGTGACCCCGTATCTACCCTATCCTAGCTACTAATTTTAATTAAAATTTTGCACCTATACTATATTCATGTGGAATTTCAAGTTTTGTTGAAAAGAACTTATGTTTCTTTATCAGCCGCTAAATTGTATATTTACCAAGTTGCCCCCTAAAACAATGTTCACAATTAAATTTTGGCATTTAGTGGCAATTAACCATTACTTTTTATTTTATCTTTAGATACTTACACGTTTTATGTTCAATATCTTAGTTATTATATTGCACTTCTTCTTTATGTTTCACTTTCTGTTAAATGCGGAAGGTGGTAACTGTTTCAATGAAAACTCATTTCATATACGAGGGTAGCACAGATAATTTCTGCAAACTAATATTTCTAGTGAATCAAAGGAGTCAAACATGCCATGAAATAAATGTTTATTGTTTTCTATTTCGACAGTTACGATTTAGTTTTGATAACTATAACAGTTATTTTGCAAGCAAAATTCAAAGCGAATGATCTGCAGCAAAAATGAATTTAGCAAGCGAAAAATGTAGAGCCATGATTTACTATGATTTTAAAAGGTCTTTAATTGCAAAACAAAGCATTTCAAGACTTAACGCTGCATTTGGTTATGAAACTCCTTCTCAGAGGAGTGTTCAAAACTGGTATAGCGAATTTAAATTTCAAAGGGTTTCACTTAGTGACGTATTTCGCGAAGGAAGACCAATCTCAGCCATTGCTAAAACAAACATAAACGCTCTACAAAGAATGTTTCAAGACGACAATCGAGTCACATGTGGCATTATTAGGAGCACCTTGAGTATTGGCAAGACTACAATAACAAGGTTTTACATAAACCTTTGGGTGTGAGGAAAGCCTGTTGTCGATGAATACCGCGTAATTTAACACAGGAACAAAAACAAAACCGAGTCAAATAGTGTAAAGAAACGCTTAAAAAATATGATCGAGGTAAGTTGAAAACCGTTTACAACATCATTACTGATGATGAAAATTGAATATATGCATTTGAACCGGAATCAAAACGGCAGTCGGCTCAATGGGTGTCTCCAACAGAACCCAATCCAGTCAAAGTGAAGAAATCTCGAAGTGCTGGGAAGAAAATGGTAGCCAGTTTCTTTTCAAAATCAAGACCTATCTCAAGAGTCGCACTTGAAAATAAATATATGGTTACCGCAGAATGGTATACGACAGTATGTCTACCAGATGTCCTTCAACACGACAATGCTTCAAGTCACACTGCACGTCAAACAAACGAATTTTTGAAAGTTTTCAGATTAAAATTACTAGAACATCCGCCATAAAGTCCGGATCTGGCACCTTCAGATTTCTTTTTATTTCCCAGACTAAGAGATAACGTGCGTGGTGTACGATTTTCAAGCCAAGAAGAGAGCTTCAAAAACCTTGTATCTCAAGTTACTCAAGAAAAGTGGAATTTATGCTATGATAACTGGTTTTATCAAATGTCTAAATGCATTTAGTTTAAGGGCAAATATTTTAGAAAACAATAATAAAAATAATTTTTGACCACCACAATTTGTTTTATTAGTTTGCAGAAATAATCGATGCTACCCTCGTATTAGTATGGCACTTCTTGCGCCACCAAAAATGTGGCAATGTTGAAATTCATGCATTTTAACAGACTACCAAAAAGGACACAGTATTGTAAATCAATTTACAATCGTTCAGCTTGCAATTTGAAAGAACACGTCAGAAACCTTCCAATATGCGAAAACAAAATAATTCCTTACGGGCTATTGTAGAATATCGTGAAGACTTCCTGGCAGCAATTGATCATTTTATTTTTAAGAAATACGAATAAAAAATACAGTTTAAATGTATGTAAGTTCAGAATTGATCAAAGATCTAGCCCAAGTGAAGGTGCGAGACGATGAACATTTTGTGAATGATTACCAACAACATTATTTTTAACAGTTGTAGTATGCAATATTGGAATGAACAAAGTTCACATTTCAACAATGCCTTTAGACATCAACGTCATTTTAGCTTTACCACAAGGGTTAGGGTTTTTAGTAGTAGAATGATAAGTCATTCTATATATTATAATTCTTCATTAACATCAAATACTACTTAAATTTAATACAAAATGAATTGAAGAAGAATTAAATAATTTAGGTCTGAAAGTTGCTCAGAATTGCTGGTTTCAGCAAAATGGTGCTCCTATAAGATTTTGGAAGAGTAAATTGGCGCTCATCATATCCTGGCCTGCCATAGCGCGGGATTTGACAATCTTAACTTTCTCCTCTGGGGATACATTAAAAATTAGAATTTTGTGAATTAAGGATATTCTTTAAAACTACTTACGGCAGTATTTAATACAAATAATCCGGATTATTTTATATTTAACTGTAAAAAGGCTTTACGTTTAGAAGATGGTAGTAACTTAATTGAAGATTTATTATAAATTCTTGTTAACTGAACGCTTTGAGAGTTTATTTGGAGTTAATTGTTAAATAATGAAAATATGTAGATTTTAGCATTACTGTTTTCAAGGGCTACAAGTTGAAGTAACCATGCGGCAACTTACTATGGAAACATAATTTAAGATAATATTTTTTATAAATATATATTTACATGATATGTTAGTGAATTTGCAATAAAAATTTTGCCAACAAAATGCTATCAAGAAATGTTTGAAACATTTCTTAAAATGACGTTGATAATGGTTTCTCAAAGACAAAACATCGTAAGAAGTTTATATTAATAACAATTAGACAGTACTGTAGATGGTAATGGTAAGCTGCATATTATTTATCAATAAAACCCAAAGTTTAAATTTCAATTTTTTCAATTATAATATTATTCAGGGAATAGTAATTATTACACTATTTAACCAATAATACTTTTCTGTAATATAATATCTAGAAATTCCTAACTTTATTGCTCAAATTATTTGTAATAATTTGTATATACTTTAATTTATATAAAATGCACCCACAATTGTGATTTTATGTAGTATGAATTTCATATTATACATGAATTAACAGACTTTGCATCAAAGACCGATAAGTACTGAGCAATAAACTATTTAACGTTTTCATTTTTAGGTCACTGGAGCATTCTTTAGTACTAGCGAAGCTTTATTTATGTACAAAAGCGGTGTTCCTAAAAACGCGAATTTAAAAAATTTAGAAGTCGTCCTATTTGGAGGATATGTTTTAAGCGAGCAACAAATTAATAACATACGATCTATGTTTCCTTACAGCAAGGTCATCTTCCTTTACGGACAAACCGAGCTTTGCGGACTGATAACTTCACTTTCAAGATATGATCCAACATCAGTTGAATTAATAGCAAAAAAGCCGACAACTGTTGGAAAAGGCATTTCTGGATTTTCCTATAAGGTAAAGAACAAATTTATCAGCTATATGCTATTTAAAATTGTTTCAGATTGTAGATTTAAATTCTGAAAAGGCTTTAGGTCCAAATCAGCAAGGAGAACTAAGAGTAAAGCCAGCATATCCTATAGGCGGCTATAGTAATATGGACTTGTCCTGTTTATGGGATGATAAGGGATGGATAAAAACAGGAGATATAGGCTACTACGATGATGATTACTGTTTTTACATCATCGATCGAATTAAAGAAGTTTTCAAATATCAATGTTACCATATCGTGCCAGCGGTACTTCAAAGTAAAGTTATGACACATCCGGATGTTGAAAGAGCTATTGTTATTGGCCTACCTGACGAAATTGAAGGTCATTTACCCATGGCCGTAGTAACTTTAAAAAAAGAACGTGAACATGTTACCCCTGAAAAAATTGAAAAATACGTTGAAAAACTTGTACACGATTCTCAAAGGTTAAGAGCAGGTGTAAGAATTATTAAGGAATTTCCTTTGACAGTTACGGGTAAAGTGCGCAAACGAGAGCTGCTAAATATGGTTTTAAATAAACAAATTTAAAATTAAGCATTACTAAATTATTTCTGCTTAACCTGATTATGAGCTTTGACATCTAAATAATAATTCTTTTGTGTGTCGTGCCATTAGTTAAGTAATAAATATATTTTCCACGGTCTTTAAGTCACTAATACTTTATTATTTTATAATTCAGAATATTTTGTTTAATTGGTATGTGTTTATTGCCCCTATGAGTTTTAGTTAGCTAGTAGTGATTTTAAAATGTCCATAATTTACAGCCTTAGCGTATTACTGTAGGCAAATTCCTGCAGTGTCCGCCAATAATATCATTTCGCTCTTTTTAACCCCTAACCAAATATGAAACAATTTCAATAAAAAAATAAATGTTCTTTTATTTTGACTTCGTTGTACTAGTAATAAATAATACTTCTTGACTATTTTGTATTTAATTTGAATCCATTACTTGGAACTGAAGATCTTTCAATCATGTATTATAAATCTATGTGCGAAGCGCCCCCGCCAATTTGGATATTAAAGTGGTAATAATAATATTTGAATGTACCCAGCGGTAGTTAATTATATATTTTTTTATTAATATATTAGGTAGTTCTAATAAACATACTCTTAAACTCTTAAAAAGTTTACTCATAGGTATAATGCAATATGAATTCAACCCCATCCCCAAAATATCTGTAATATAATAATTATTACAGCACTTTTGTATACTTAAGTACTGTTTCCTAGAATTTCATCAACTACAAAATCTTATTAAATAATATATTTAAAAGCAAAATGTGTTTTTGTGGAGGGAAATCAAGTTTAATAGTAGATGTTTACAATTTATTATCAGTAATAGTACAAATAAAATTTTGTTACCTTCGTGTAACATACCACTTAACTTTTTGCACATATACTTAAATAATTCCCAGAAAAGGTAAAATC
>JAHWXV010294240.1:0-19188 GCA_024586415.1 Phrixothrix hirtus | reverse complement strand
TAATGAACAGTCAAAGATATCGAAATATGCTTAATAATTTCTTCCTCCATCAGTTATGGATAATAGACGCCGATATTAATGGTGTAAGTTTTCAGCAAGATGGAGCAACGGTTCATACAGCCAAAGAAACAGCCGCCTAATTTAAAGTTTGATGATTTCCATAGGCGGATATTTCGTCTGCAGATTTTTGAAGGAAGCATTTACAAGAAAACGTACGCCTAACAGAGCTTTGCAAACTAAAAGTTCAAATTCAAGAATAAATTGACACCCTAAATCAAGATTTACAGAACACGAACGTGTTATGGATAAGTTTTGTCCATTTGCATAACAACTATAGTAATTTGATAAAAAAGTTTCAAAACTGCCAACGCAAATGCCGCACCCTGTATTTACATTGCACCATATGCATTCTTAGTACAAGTAATACATACCTACTTATATTTTCTAAACTTATACAACATTAACGATTTTTAAATGATTGCACTACCACCTGTCAATTCAAATAATAACATTGTAATTAATTAAATATGATGAATTAATTACAATAGATTAACATTCTCCAGTTGTAAGTACTTACATGACAAACTAATTATGCAAATCCACGATCACCTGCGTTGCAACATAAAGTTAAAGAGATAAAAAGTGAATTCCATTGTATGTCTTTGGTTTTGTAAATAATTTTCAATTAAAACGAATTGTTTAAATTATTTAATTGAAAAAGACAACATTCGTTCAGATAAAATCCTTTCGTGGTTTATAGAAAGAACAACGCTTTCGACCTTTGCGATTGTTAGTGGTGTGAATAATATTTCAATATTTATTATCTGTCACAAAATTAACCACACCTAGAAAGTTTATGTTACACAATATGAAAAAAACATGCAGCATATAAGTTGTATAAAGTATTGAAAAAATTTAACTTTCAACAATGCATTTTTAAGTATAATCTGCATCCAAACTTTGCACAACTTAATTGAGAACACAGCTCTTACTAAATCGGTAAGTGGATTATAGTTTAAAAAAATACAAAACCTGAGCACATCAACTGTCAGACGTTGGACGTGAAATATCGATCGAAAAAAATTATAATTGGCAGTGATACTGCCAACACAACTTATTTCAAAATAAACTCCAGTCTAAGATAACTTTTTTGATCTTACAGTGATTTCAAAACAATTATAAAAATATAAACTTCGAAAAATCTGCTTTTAATGTTATGTAATGTTGTAAATTTAATGTTCTGTTTAGATACGGGTACGTTACCGCTTTTTGAAAGACTTCGTGGGGTATATTTGCCATATTTAATAGAAACGTTTTGCCCTCATTGCCTGTTACTGAATCAATTCACAATTGACTGTATTTAATTTGTAGAAACTCAATAGCTTGCCACATTTGGGATGAGGGGGGGGGTAGAATTACAGAATAAACGTATATGTACAGTCATGTACAAGATTATAAATAACGCAATTTAATGTGAAATAAAATTAGTAGTGTAGTAGTGTACAATACATATGTGTTTCATTAATTTGTAAGCAGTGTGGGTTAAATAGTCTACTCATAAATAGTGTAATGTAAACATTGAAAGGATTTCGAATTTTTCATACAATAAAATACAATTTTAGTTGCGCTCTACATTGATTAAATATACCTACAAACTTCAAACCCCACTGGTGAACTATTTTTGTTAGGTATGTGGGATATATTTGGCACCCTGTGATATTAAAAAGGTTAAGTAAGAATAAACAATGAAAATATCGATGCGATTCAACAAAACTTTACAAAAATGCGAAATGGAAGTAAAACATGCCATTCAGATGGCAGTGGCGCAATTTTGAAAGAAAACCTGAAAATATGAGATGTTTTCACTGTTTCATCTGATTATCATTTGACAGTTTAGTAAGAATGCCATATCAACAAAAAATACTGGATCCTTTTTCACGCAGGAATTGCATGCTAAACGCGAAAGGTCCAATCATCTTTGTCACAGAACTAACGTAACGAATGCTTTTTTCTTGATAATTGCAAATTTTACGAACAGGAAATTATCCACATCAATTTAATCACCTTCACTAACTTTTGGCGAGGGCAGTTCATCATTGCTCAAGTCCTCGTTGACTTCAGATTCGAAACAACACTCACCAGCAAATTTAATGCAACGCTCGTGCTTTTGCCCTCTGCTTTGTTCTAAAGAATTGTTCACGGTTGCTATAATTACAATTAATATTTTACTACTGTCTTCTTGACAGTTGCTAGATTTTTGCTGTTGCTACATTTCACTAAGTTACGTCTATTACCGTAAAAGATAATTGCATGCGAACATGAGCACTTATAGAGCGATTTACTACAACCAGAATCAGTCTCGCAGAAGCGAATTCACGTCCTAAGATACACAGCGTAGGTTCTATTTTAACTGCAACCCACGTGAAGGTAGACTGCAAGTTGTGCGAGAATATTAGCGTTGGACTATGGAAGTAAGGAAGCAGATTTAAATTATACAGCCCCAAGTCCCAGGGCGATTTTAAAATAGACCGACAAACTTGGACCATATACGCGAAGGTAGTTCTAAATAAAGATTAAAATTTTGTTTTTAAAAAAATTGCTTGCCGTTTCCAATAAAACGCCGTTAAAAAATACTAAAAAATTGTCTGGGAGTTCCTGTAATAACGGAATAACGCATAAACAATAAAAAAGACGCAGTTGTTACGTCATTCAAAAACGTACATAAATCAGGGATATCCATTTCATTTATAACATCGCGTTCATTTCCAAAAGTTGTATATAATGTTAAATTATCGGGATTTTTGTTTTTTATCAAACTCTCTTGGTGTCGATGTTTTAATTTTTATGTGTTTACGAATTAATTTAAGTATGTAAGTTCAAAGTAGTTCTCTTTTGGTTGTAGCATATTTGCTACAGAATTCTTCAGTACTATCCTCATTTTCTTGTCCTGAGCCATTGGCATCATACTTTTTCACGAACTCCTGTTTTGACATTTTTAATATGCATAGGCTTCGGCTGCATTTGTAGTGCTTCTAACTTTGTTAAAAGCATCAACTAAGGTTCTTTTAATGCCATCCTCACTAATTTCTGCTCGTGGAGTAGAGCATGCTAAAATTACCCTATCAATAGCATGCCGAAACTATGCCATCCAACTGAGTTCAACAAAATATTATCAACATGCAAGCTATTCTAGTTACCAAAATGTTTGTGTCACGTTCAGACAAACAATACGTATTTAAAATATGAACGTGAATTTTTATATTGCAGCTCACCCTCAGGCCTCTTTCACACCCAACAGTTTTTCGGTACGGAAAAAAATCCGTACGGTTTTTTCCGGTGCATTCGTTGCAATAAATCACAAAAATGTATATCCGCTTTCACACAGCACGGTTACCGTACAGTGCCGGTCCCGTATGAAAACTGGTATACATTTTTATGATCTACTGCGACAAACGCACAGGAAAAAACGTTGTGTGTGAGAGGCCTAATAATCCAAATTCATGAATGCTGAAACATTCATAAACAATAATGAAACCAGATAGCATTTATTAGTTATGTGTGAAACATAAACAAAGCCGTAAACTATAAAAACGGCGTGAATCTGTATTTACAGGCCGTAAAGAAAATAGTATACGTTCTTGCAACAATTCAAACAAAAAAGTTTTATACAACAGCCCAAAACATAACAATTTCCCTGAAAAAACTTTGTTGCGCCAGGATTCAGCAACTACTGAATATTTTTCACTGGGAGTTGACTAGGAAATAGTTCTTGTTATACACAATAAAATATTTAATACAATTTTTATAATAAAGTTAATTTTTAAATTTAATAAAATGTGTTACATAAAATTGTAAATTCTACTAAACAGGAAATCTGTAAACTCAGTACTAAATCGGGTAAACTTGTGAAAAGTCGTTATTAAAATACCCAAATAAATACAATTTTGTAGTACAGTGAAGCCTACTGTTAAAGACCTTTCAACTTTCCCTTATTTAGAAAATAATCTATATGTATTTATTTAGACGTGTTTAAATGTGAATTTGTAAAAATTGCTGTATAGGTTACTTAACGGCAGTTAAAGTCGACTCAAATTTACAATTCGTTATTATTGAAGCTAGATCGATGTTCCCGCCCGTCCTTTGTAATAAGACGTCAAGGGCTGCAAATAAATAAAATTCAAATTTAAGTTAGAATTTATTTATTGTACATGACTCAAATTCTTGTGTATTGAGTTATGGTTGAAATATTTGTAATTCTGGGTTTGCTGCCTTATTAAAAATAGTAAGACCTTTGCAGCATGTACCTTCAATAATCTTTCGGGTCGGCGCCAGCAATAAACTTTTTCTCGTTGCAAGAAATGATTTACATAACAGAATATGGATCAGTACGGTCGAGATAATTTCAACGCGAGTTGCCAAAGTGCAATAACTATAATTTGCTAACTATTGGAGACACCTATTTTCGATTTTCTATCACCCGTCACAAGAGCTATTTTCTCTACACTCTGCGGCGAAAATCAGTTCCGCACTGAGAAAAGGTCCTTGTATTAATAATATTAGTATCCTAAATACCTACTTACAGTGGGAAAAAGCTGGCTGTATCTGTATAAGTGTCCTAAAGCAATCCAAAACCGTGGTTTCTAAACTAATTGCGTCTATTAACAGTGAGACGTGCTCAGGGGCAGCTCTAAACACCCAAACAACAACCCCATATTCAGGTATGATCCGAAAAGTATATACGTACAATCTAAAATTCACTGTCATTTATTGGTATAAAATTACTTACAACAAAGTTGTAAACTGTAAAAACGGCGTGAACTTTTATATAAAATGTTTCCCAATTAGAGTAAAAGATTTTAGGAGGAAATAATTTCTTGGTTAATTTTAAGCAAAAAATGCACCTTTTTCGAGTTACTAGGCGTTAAAATTTTTTGAAAGGTATCGGTTTTTATTGTTGTTGTTGTTAGTTAAAATTCTTTATTTATTTCTGGAACTACAAATTGTATGATATACAGTTAATTGAGGAACATATCCGTTGGCATAGATACCGGAATGTTATTATACTGTTTCCATGATAAAATCCACAGTATTGTAGTACTTTTTTGAAAAATCATAAAATGTACATTTCTCGTTTAATTTAGAATTAAAAAAATATTGTTTGATTTTTCCCCAAAAACGCACCGTTTCAGAAATATTTTTATATAAATACTTCATTATATTAATACACTTTCGTATGGTATCAAAAAATTTCGGCCAAGTTGAATTCTGAAAATATCAAAAAAGGTCGAAAACAATAACTCGTCACGAAAATATAATAATTTTTTGTTCAGAAAACTCGGCAGTAGTGCTTTGTAGGGCACATTAAAAAATCTTTTGTTTATAAATAGTCAAAATATCACCCCCTAAAATATTTTACTTAATTAGTGTACACCCAGTATATAGTCGAAAATTGATTAGATTCCAAACAATGATCCCGGTTCTTTTAAGAGAGTTTTTACACGCATGGCAAACTTATGCCTACTTTATGTAAATGTTTAGGGATACTACTAGATTTTTCATGCAAGAGCGAAATTGATTTTAGCCACCATTTTACAGATTACGACTTTATCCATTTACAAAACTTCCATTTTATGTACTTTGTTCAGATAGGCGTCTTAGTTTATTTTATATTAGCTGTGTTACTAACTGTGTATATAATTATAACAAAATAACAACTGGATATTCCACAGCCGCATACACCCCTCCTTCTGCTATACAGGGTGTCCCAAAAACAAGCGACACTATTGAAACTGTTGGTACACTATGAATTTTTTTTAAAAACATAGTTTTTGAAATATTAACAACTACTACAATTATTATAGTATTAAGTCTAACCCTGCGCGCCGTGCCGAATAGTAATATCGATACCCCTGTGTTTGTTTCTAAAAATATTTATTCCTGACATATTTTGTAGCAATATTTTCCAATCCCTGATACGCGAACCTAACAGGTAAGAGAAAAATTTAAATATCATTTTTGCAAAGCGAAATAAATAAATAAACATTTTCTAGGTGCTCTTTTTGTGTGCAATAGTAATTTTTAGGGAACAATACTGTTACTAGTAAAGATAATCGCTTGTTTTGTTTTAGAATATCTCCATTAAACACGTTACAAATTTTAAAACAAAATTAACTGAATTAATTTCATGCCTGACGTTTAAGATGAGAAATTTAGAATTTTGTGTTTTTAACAAATAATTTTGGTAGAAAACAATCAATACGTTTAAAAATTAAATATTAAAGTGTAACAGCTGACTTAAAATTGTTTTGTTAAGGTCAGCTAACTTGTATAAGTCACCTTACAAGAACATTCTAAGAAAACATTTCGTGTTTTTATAAGTATATCAAATTACATTAGTACGTTTTTGATATCGTTCAATTCATAATTCCTTTTATTTAGTAGACAGGATTGTATTTAGGGCAAATTATATCATTTAAATTTTAAAAATTTAAAAACGGTTTTTGAAGAAAGTTTAAAAGAATTTGTACTTTATAGGTCATAAGGTACCCACAATTTGGGCGCGGGACATCCTATATGTATAAAGTTATCATTCAATATTATTTGTTACATTGGCAAGTACACCTTTGTTTGCAAATTAATTATTTGTAAATTTTTTAATGTAGAATCAACTCTCTTGCTATAAAATGAACACATCAAATGTTAAAAATTAAACAGTTAAGATCATAGGGTCGTGAGTTATCCTGAAAAAAACAAATATGTTCACAGAGTAAAATAAGGTAAAATGCAACGATAATTATATACAACTATAACACAAATGCGTTCAAATAAATAAGCAATTATAGTATCTTTTAAAATAATTTGATTAATTTATGGGATTTTAATCGTTATTTTATTTGAAGTTAAAATACAAAGCTGACAAAATTTACAGCTATAGATAAGTGTACTTCTAATAACCCGTTATATGTATTAATACTTTAATTGAAAAACTTTAAATTTTAAGTAATGAGTTTAAAGCACCGGGTCTCAAGAAGCACATAGCTAGTTAGTATAATTCAATACTTTCATGAAGGCTTCAGGTCCGTGAAGTTTATTAGAAAACAAAAGCATTTCCGAAAAAAGTACTTCAAGACAGGAATGGCGTGATTAATCAGCACAGCATAACCGCTGTCCTTCCACCGATTCAGTAACCCATCATGCCCCACAGAACCAAACTTAATGATATTACAACGAAAAGATAAGTAATTGGTTAATTAGGGAACTCCCTGTAGCAGACTATAAATGAATAGTTAAACCAAAATAAAAAGATAAAGCGAAAATTAAATGTCAAACTAACAGCCAAAGTAATAATTTCTTGTCAAAAAAACTAGCGATCGCTTTCTAGGCCGAGAATTGATAATTAAACAGTATTTAAAATCAACTTTCGGTATATAAGAAGAGTAGTTTTTCCCAACAAATATTTACGTGTTCGTCTAAAAAGAATTAGTTCGTAAAGACATTGGTATTTATTTAATATTCATTTAAAAATAAAACAAAATAAAACGAAGATCGGCTCGTACCATATCTAATAATTACGTTAAATTAGGTAGGCGCTTACCAAAATACATCACTAAAATAATTGTAGAATAAAATTTCTTAACAGAGATTATACAGGGCGGGCCAAAAGTCACGAAGGGGTTGTAAGTATTAATAAATTTGTTGGTTAGTGATTCTGACTGAGGAAAAACAAGCACCGTACAACGAACTAAAATTGTGGAGCTTTATTTTGAAAAAAAATCACAGGTGAATTGTTCTCACACAACGAGCATATCACCACCATTTCAATACCAGGACCGGAGCATCGGAATCCATATTCTGTCGTTTGATTCAACGCTTTAGACAACAGGGTTAAGTGAGCGACCTATCACAATGTGGGAGACCAAGGTTGGCCTGTTCAGAGGACAACATTCAACGTGATCAAGACAGTGTTGATGAGGATGCAGGAATTTTAACATGGCTCTGCGTCTGTTCTGGCGAGCTGCAGTTGTCAAGGACGTCACTTCGACGAATTCTGAAAACCGATTTGCATTTGTATCCTTACAAAGTGCAAATGGCGCCACAGTTAAAACCGGTGGATTATCGTCAAAGACTTACATATGCAGTTCGAATTTGGGAGTTGGCCACAAAAAACAATGAGTTCATCGACAAGTTGGTGATGAGTGATGAAGTGCATTTTGCACTTAATGGCTTCGTTAAGAAACAAAATTGTCGGTTTTGGGGCAGTGAAAACTCATAAGCCATGCATGAGCGCGAACTGCATCCTGTAAGGTGCACTGTGTGGTATGGCATTACGTCAGAAACGGTCATTGGGTCACACTTCTTTGAAGATGATGGATGCAATGCAGTAACAGTGGATGGTGATCGATATCGAAACATCATTAAGAGAGAACAAGCCGGACGTGTGGTTGTAGCAAGATGGGGCCACAGCACACACGGCAAGGGCCACAATTGAGCTTCTGAGAACCATTTTTGACTATTGCATGATCTCGAAAAACGCTGACATAAACTGGCCCTGCCGTTAGGCTGACCTCACTCCACCGGATTATTTTCTATGGTGCTATCTCAAAGTGTATGTGAACAAACCACGAACAATACAGCAGCTGAAGGATAATATTCGTGCATAAATACGGGCATTTGGACCAGGAATGTTGATCCGTGTCATGAATAATGTGTTACACTTAAATGAGATTATATTCCACATATAAGTGTAAACACTCTCCCATCCTTGGTCTTTCAACTCGGTGAAATATCAATGGAAACTAATAATAATTAAAAAAGTTATTTACAGTTAAAACCTCTTTGTGACTTTTGGCCCACCCTGTATGAAATAGATTAGCTCAAACAAACTAAAATAATTGAATAGCTGTAACTCTGTCAGTTAGGAAACATCCAAATTGTTAGATGCCATTTTACATATTTTTTACTTCACTTTAAAATGTTATATTTAGAAAACTGGCGATATAAATGAACAACTGAAACAAAAAATTTTGAAATACAAGTTTCATGGTCGAATTTGAATATAATTAAGTCCAATTGTATAAAGCCTTGAATAGTTAAATTCCTTGCTAAGCTTTGTGATTAGATATCCAAATACCGATCTTAAAAATGAACTCAATTAGTATATTCAGGAAAAATAATAAAATGGATTTTATTGTTTTTGCTGGATATAATTTCGTTTCCCATTCAAGTTTATGGATTTTAATAAATACTCAATTTCAGTATATTACGATATAAAATCGGTATGTACCTTATAAGAGGCCGAGAAAAAGTTTCAAGATCTGTTGAACTAAGGCACTTAACGTGTGTCGTGCAGTATCTTTTGCGCTAACGACAATTATCAGCAAATTATTCTGTTTCATAACAATTCTAGTACCGTATGAACCATAACGTGCTTGTTATATAGTATAATCGTGACGTTACCATGACAATCGTAATAGTTCGGGAAATATATCAGAAAGTGACAATCAACATAGCCGGTAAATATATAAAACCAGGTGGGTAGCGTAAAACGGTTCTTATAACAATATTTTCGCCTAATCTGGCCCAGATAGGTCAACGCCGCGTTATATAAACTAAAATTGTAGCAAACCGCCTTAAAGCACAATTTTCTTAACTGAATTTTAAATCAATATGTCTTTCAACTAACTGCAACTAAATTTGTCACGTGTCCATGTATTGTTTGTCCTTCGAATGCGGTCTCGCTCTGTTCTGTGCGCAGGCTACGGTAATCTCGCTACGAAACACAATTTTTATTGTTATATGAAGCAACCATTAAAGTGTGGTTTTGTAGGAAGAGTTTTGTCTAATCTGGCAATCTTTGCGGTTTAGAAAAATAATAAGTTACTGACAAATGGTGCTTGATTCCTTAACTGACATGTCCAAGTATGAAAAGCATAAAATTTATTTAAATTTAAATTTCGATTTGAGCTATTTAACGTGGCAAGTTGAACATTAATAAATTTGTTGAACAGGTTCTCAATAAATTAAAAGCGTAAAAATAGTTTAAAACGCATGTAATGTTTAAAGGTACATTAAATGTTCATATTTTAGCTTAATCTTGTAAAGGGATATCTAATTTTCTTTAAGTTCACTAACTTATACTTTGATTGTGTAAACACGTCAAATTGAATTAATAAAATCATCCCATACAGAAATTCGATATTTTATTTCAGGTATGTGGTCACCAATTTGTATTTTTAGTTTTAATGTATCTCATATGTATCAAAAATATTGTATTACCAAAACCACTAACTTCATATCTTTTGTAAATTAATAGGGTTTTGTAATTTACATGATTAATATAAAAAACGTTTTTAATTAGGACATATTTCATACAGATTATTTAATAGCAACGAACTAGAAAAAGAGCAATATCCCAAAAACCTAAATGCACTGCAAAATATATTTAAAAGACTTCTTAATTATGGGATAGCTTTAATGTATATTTATAATACTAATTTCAGACTGTAGACATACTTTCCCATATGGCTTTTAACTCTATCCTTATTTAATTGATGCAGATGCTATTCACCTCTTTTTCTATCCTAAGGACCCATGACGTCACAAATAGTTCCTTGATGAAGACATCTCAAGCTGGCAGCGCCGTGTGTGGCATTCTGTACTCATTCGATAAAACGAACTTTACGTGTTATTAGCATCTTTGTTTAACAAACACAGTCTTAGAGCAACAGAAAAAGATCTGTTAGAAGTGTATTACTGAAGGAAAATTTTTATGAACATAAGTTCATTATAGAACCGGTATACTTCATTTTATATCAAAATAAACGGTAGTTAGAATAGTAGGTTTAAATCGCAGGGGGCATAAAGTTTATGGGTTTGTGACTATGTAAAATTATATTTTTTTATTTTGAATTGTTCACATGTAACCAAATATTTGGTACCAAATAAAAACTTGTGTGAGGTCCGTTTCTTTAATCGAAAGTGATACTTTGTTACCGCTTTATTTTTGAATTTGCTAAATTTGCTAAGAATATTTTCATTTTATTTTTAAGATGTTTTTCACAAACTGCGTATTATAATATTTGTCTCAAACAAGAATTACCCTTATGGTAAATAACTGGATTTTGTATTATACACAAATCAAATAAAGCAAAAATTTAGCGAATTTTTTAAAAGTAATTTATTTTTTTTTAATTTATAAAAAACAATATCCTCTTACAAACGACTACAATTAGACTTTAATTATATTTACATTAAATTATAACCTATGTATTCAAAGGATAATTGGTTGTTTCATTTCTGTATAGCTCTAGAGCTCAGTAATCCGAGTTCTTTTTTCCTGGCACTGCTAAAATTTGTAAAATATTCGCCTTTAACGTCTATACACTTTTGCATTCGATGAAACCAATTTTTGACACGTTTTCCCCATTCTGAACCTCCAAAACAAGCGATTTAAATCCATCAACAACCTCTTCGGAAGATGAAAAACGCTCGCCACGCATTTTAATTTTGATGTTTGGGAACAAAATGAAGTCAGGCGAATATGAACAATGCGTTATTATTTCGATGTTATCGCTGGTTGAAATGTCGACTGTTCATTATGCTTTATACGCACTTGCATTGTCATGGTATTTCTTCCGGTAAACAAATTGTTTTTCGATCCTCTAATGCCACAGTTGCAACATAGCCCGTTTTTACGAAAAACAAGTTATCATTTCGAAACAATGCGTGAATGCACATTTTTCGTTAATTTTGGTTCACTTTGAAACACCCATACAGTCCATTGTTGTTTAATTTCAGATACATTCGAATATATTCATTTCGTCAGCAAAGTTTAAACTACCATGGTCGAATTTTTGGAGCATTGCCTTGCATCAATTGACACGTGCCTGTTTTTGCGTTTCTATCAAACTGTGAGAGATCCAACGACTGCAACTACTGCGCCCATACAGTCCAATGTTGTTTAATTTCAGACTCATTCGAATATATGTGGTCGGTCTGATAAATGGCCGCTTTGAACATGAGAACACAACTTTTTCCTCAAAATTTCACTTTATTTCTCGACATAGTCTCCTTTTAGCTCGATACACTTAGTCCAACATTTTACCAATTTCATTAGTCCATCCTTGTAATACGATTTATCAAGTATTCGAAAACATGCATCAGTTTCCCATTCAACTTCCTCATTTGATTTAAATCTCCTCCCACCATGCCATTTTTCAGGTTTGGGAACATAAAGTAGTCACAGGGAGCTAGATAAGGAGAATATGGTGAATGCGGAAGCAATTCATCCAATTTCTATTGAGCTTTCCATGACTTGTGAGCTGGTGCGTTGTTATGTTGAAAATGCACTTTATTTTTTGCCAAATGTGGTCGTTTTTTCTTTATTTCAACTTGCAATTGGTCCAATAATGCCACATAATAATTTCCTGTGATTGTTTCTAGCGTTTTAAAATAATCAATGAATACTACACCTTGTGCATCACAAAAAATAATTGCCAAAACCTTTCCAGCTGATCCAACCACTTTTGCTTCCTTCGGTGCACTTGGACCAGCTTCAACCCATTGTTTTAATTATTGTTTTCTTTTATGTGTGTAGTGGTCGTGTTTCATCTACAGTTACGAATCTAGACAAAAATTCACCATTACATTAAAACATCGCCAAACATTGTTTTGAAATGACCACACGATTGCGTTTTTGTTCAATTGTCAACAAACGCGGCACCCATCTTGCTGACAGCGTTATCATATGTAAATGTTCATGCAAAACGTTACCCACGCGTTCTTTTGCGATATTTACGATGTCAGCTATCTCACACACTTTCACTAGCAGATCTTCCAAAATGATATAATGGATTTTATCGATCATTTCTTTGGCGGTCACTGATTGGTCGACCTCAATAATGTTCACCAGTTGTGCTTCTACGACCACGTTTGAATTCTGCAAACCAATAAATCACAGTTGAATTCGCTGGAGCAGATGTGCCATTATATTTATCAAGCTTTTCCTTTGTTTCTTTCGCGATTTTTCCACGCAAAAATAATGCTTAATCAATGCACAAAATTCGTTTTTATCCATTATTTTAACACAATCACAAGTTGTTCGCTTTTTATGGCTATCAAACATAAACTAAATGACATATAGCGCTAAAAATTTACGTGCAATCTACTAATAGATTGTATTTGACAGAAATGATACACATTCGGTGATCAATGGTACCATCTCTTGGAGACCGCCTAATTATTAGACCGTCCACGTATTCATTTCGTCAGCAAAGTTTAAACTACCATGGTCGAATTTTTGGAGCATTGCCTTGCATCAATGACACGGACTTGTTTTTGCGCTTCTATTAAATTGTGAGAGATCCAACGACTGCAAAGCTTTCTGACTTTCAAATGACTACGGTAACGCCTAAGGATGCCGCTACCTCATTATATCTGGCATGCAGACCTGTTTCAATCATTTCACGCACAGCACCAATTTTGTTGAACGACCTTTGCGAAAATCGCCATCAAACAGCCGTCTTCCATGCTTGAATTGTGCAAAACATTTGTAAACCATAGCTCTGAATGGTGCTTCATGTCCAAATAACAAACCAAGTTTCTTCACACATTTTTTTGGTGTTAAGCCGCATAGAAAGTCATAAAAAAATCATCACTCGAAAATCACAATTGATAATCCACTTTTCCACAAAATTACCTGTTTTAAATTCTGTTGAAACGAAACTGCTTGATTTGAATCCAACTATCAACTGTATTATGGATGAAAAAGTCGAGTTTTACGAATATGACAATTGCAGAACGCTGACAATACTAGGAATACTCGATTTCGCGATTAGTATCAGCGCCCCACGTATAAATTGGTATATGCAAAAATTGCGTTGGCGCAGCTACGCTGCGTCAAATGGACGCAAGGACTCTGCAACTACGCCAAGTCCTAACCGTACCAACACGTCTTGACAATGTATTGTTTCGCTAATTTAATTCGTTTAATACGTTTTTAAACTCCATTATTTGAAATTCTTATTGTGTTTTGATATATTTTTACACTTAAAGCTAAAATATAGCTTACTGGTTCAGTTTGATCGCCATATGGCGTACGCTTATAGATTTTTGGACTCAGCTTCGATGTAAGTAAAAGCTGTGTGAAAATTCAGCCCACATTATTTTAAAAATCAGTTTAAGTAGATTTAACATATTACAGCGAGAATTTTCAGCGAGAAAGCCATGTTGAATTCGATTTATTCAATCATGGCATGGAAAATCCATTATTTATTATACCACTAATTGTAGGTAATATAACCGTTTTTAGCCACGTTGTTTACAACATACACCTAACACATGCGACAGACAATAATGCGTTTATTAACGAACTGCTTCAAAATTGAATAGGGTTTGTCATTAATCAAGAAATATCTCTACAAGTTGATTTGAAACAATTTTGCGTTTAGCAAAACCCTTAGATTGCGCATCAGTCGACATTACGATCAATCTTGAAATTTAAATTAATAACAGTTTTAAGTGAACATAATTTGTTTTAATTTTGCAATTTATTTTTCGTAAGTATTTGGTATTACTTAGAAATTTTGTAATTTTGTTGCTTCAATGCATTAAATATTATTTAGCATTTGGTATTAAATTGTAAGCGGCTGCAAGGCAGGCTTTAGACACTTTTGCTTGTGTAAATTAATTAAAAATGTGTTATTTTACAAGAATTTGCGGAACAGTAATTAGAAAGATTTCATATTCTTGTTTGTTTATTTAATTCATTTTACCTCTTCCTATTTTATTTTCTGAAATCTAATTTGATCTGTTTTAATTAGAAATTTATTTAATCGCTATGTTTTCGTGATTCTTGCATCAGCTCTACTACGTTTCCTTGTTTATTGAATTAAATGACTAATAAACATTAGTTTAGTGTACTCTCATTCATATGTATGCAATTTTTAACTACAAAGTTCTATATTTTAGAATGCACCAAAAATAGTTTCCAGAAACGAGCAGTGGAAAATGTTTGTCAAATTTCGTAAGGGACCTCTAGAATGTGAATGTTATTTCAATTCCCCTTTCGAGTTCCAGCTGCTGAGCAATTGAGACATTTCTTCAGTTAAAAATGGGAAGTAAGGACGGGCTTGGAAGAAAATTCAAGTTAGGTATGAGTGAAAATACTGGAAAATTCATTTAAAGAAAATGAATCAGAGCAGGTGACCTCGGGAGTCGGCGAGGAAATGAGTGTCAAATATGGGTAAACTTGGCTACGATTGATTGACCAGGGCGGGGCATTTTACGGGCAGCAGCACATCATTGCCTAACACTGTATTTACAATAAGCGGACGCTACAGAGAGAAAGTTTCAAAAATGCTGTCATGATCGATGTCAGAAAAATTTTAAAATATTTGTTGCGCATTAAACCATTGTTGACGAAATCTTTTATTTGAATTATATTTGTTTAACACCAACTTTTATTTACAAATACGAGGTACCGATCTTATGATTTTTTTATAGTGTCAACTATTCATGACAATGATAACTTATTATTGTGCTTTTTCAAGCTGAAATAAAGCCATATCTGGTTTTCCCTTTACGCGGTACGAATTTAAAAAAGGGCATACTTTTGATTTAAAAGATATTTAATTGCTTATTACCCTAATAAATATCGTGAATGTCTAAAACAAAGCAAGGACGCGCTATATCATGTGCATTACTCAAATTGCACGACGTAAAATGCATGTTCCGCCACTACAGTAGCTAGTGTACATGTGATTGCTCTATTCATTTCATATACTTTTCGAACACAACTTGAAGTTAATGCCGAGTTCTCGCATCCATTTAAGATTCGTATGCACCGGCACTTAAGGTACGGCCTGTCGCTGCAACCAAATCGCTGAACTCACTTTCTATTGGGATAAGTGGTCGCCGATATGATTAAGCAAATACTATGTTCTGAAGTGAAGCGATTGAGTCAAAACCTGGCCAAAGTGGCCAGGTCGCGGCGGCAAGAAGCTCAATGTGACCAGGACGCTGTCGATATTGTTGCAAGTGAATTGTCATTTATTGTTGAAATCCGAGTTTAGAGGATTTTATAATGCTTATCTAATGACTATTCTTCGAAACTATTATAAAAAGATTTATCCACAGTTTCCTTAAAATTTAGTGTATTCTTAAATGGACTGTATCGAGCAGTAAGTTTCATGGCCTTATATCCTCAATGAAAAGTGACTTTGAATAATGAATAAATATTCAAAAGTCACGTTGGTGTTATTTCTTTGTAACGTGAGTTTTTGTTACTACTACACCACGTTCCCATCCTCAAAGCAATGTTTTTAATTATAACTAAGAGATGTTAATTATCAAAATATGATCTGACGAATAAATGTAACAAATACAGGTACCGCAGTTTAAAAACATTATACTCATAAAACAATCAATGTATTAAAATAAAAATGTGTTAAACCTGATTTGGGCGCTGTCTAAGAAACAAAAAAATTAAATAATAATCTCTTAGTGTTAATTAAAACTATTGTCCTGAGGATGGGAATGCCTTGTTTTCAAAACTAGTAGACAGCAAAAAACTCAATTTACCAATAAAGATCATCAACGTGACTTGGATTTTTATTCATTATTCAAAATCGCTCCTAGAGATATTTCGAATATTTTTTCGCTTATATCATGTCTGCATATAAGCAGACTCTGATTACAATAAACAGACATTAGACACATATATTTGTTATCATTAAAATGGTATTAAATGTTTATCGGACCACCAGATCTGGCAATGAGCAAACCACGTACTTTTAGTGACTTATGATTACAAATATTTTTCACACATCAACAGTTAACATAACGCAACTTAAAAGTTTTAAAATATTTGAAAATGGATATTTGGACATCGTCTGTTCTGTCTTTAGAAATTTATGAATTTCGTACGCAAATTTATGTATACGCATCCGAATAGATCACGAGATATACGTGGTGTTCAAGATAGAAGGACCATTACTTTAACAGCAGACACGTTTTAATATGCGCGACAAAAAACGCTTATAAATTATGTGTCTAAATTGAATATTTTTCGAAATATTTGCAATTAAAGTTTTAGCCGTCCTGTTTGTGACTCGGTCAATTGTGTTGGATGGGGAAATAACTGGCCCGCTGTATTTTTTACAGGATTCCCTGCTACTAATGTTTACCATTAGTACATGATTCTGCATATTTGTAAGTTTGTCTATTATACAAGGCACGAATTTGTAGAATGATTTTAATTTACAGAAAAGTAGACTCGATAATCTGCAGCTAGTCGGCGCTTCCCAAATCGCTAACAACTTTCGTGGAAAATAATTTTAAGTGCGGAGTAAACGCTACGAGATTCGAAAACTGTTGACCCTAACTTTAGAGAATGTGGACGCGAAGATGCCCTCATACAAAGACTAGAAGCAAATTCTCGTGTATTTATTATTTTCATAGCTATGACACAAAACAATATTCACTACTCAAGGTAAAATTTCACTATAAATTCTTTTTTTTAGTTAATTATGATAAGTAAATTCAGTTAATTAAGAACGAAAGTCATAGATATTGTAAGGTTTTATAAATATCCCTAATGGAAATCTTTAATTGAAATTTTTTTATGCTGTTATTTGATAATGATATTAAACTTTTGAACGTTTTAGATTATAGCGTATGTAAAATAAAACACTTGCAAATTTATGGATTAAGTTAAAATATCAAAAACCTATAAAACAATTTGATATGAGACAACACACGACTTTCTCTTGTGTATATAGATAAGCAAATAGTGTCCACAAATTATTGAAATATCATTTACGTTTTTTGGGAACGATAATTATAACATTCACCTATACAATCAACTTGCCACGCGAAGTACTGCTTAACTGCGTAGATTTTCCTTAATAACTTGTTTCAACGAATTTTCGCAGAGAAACCGATTAGTTCGGGTATAAGAACATTGTAGACGTAAGAAACATAGTTAAGTTTTCGAGAAAATCGCGGAAAACCTAAAAATCGCAAAAATAAAGTGGCACTTCCGGTTATTCGATTTTAACACAATTCTTAGTAGGACGTGTCAGAAAAGGTAGTAAACTTAAATATAAAGTTTCACTTTTCTACGATGTTTAGTTTTCGAGCTACATTGACCACACATATACACACGTGGTTTTCGGACTCAAGCGACCTGAAAACGTGTATTTCCGCTAAAAACTGCACATCAAAAATTTTGACCGAAAACAAAAATCTATATTTCATATTGGTAAGAGAAAGTAAAAAATGTATCCAACAATTGAACAGTTATTTATTTCGTAATTACTATATATCTTTTATTCTTTTTTGATATTTTCAAATGACGAATTTTAAATACATTGAAGAAAAATTTGTAACCTGAAATGTTCATAACTTTCATATCATTTACAAATAACGGCATAAAGCAAATAAATAAAAATTTGCATCTTGAATATTTATAAAACTTTAGAATCTCTATGACTTTCTTTCTAAATTAACTAAATATACTCATCATTATTATTAAGCCAAAAACAAAATTAGAAACAACAATCTAAAAATTAGTGATTCAATAAATTTATAGCACAATAAACAATTTGAAACACAATTTTAAAAATAGCATTTTAAAATCATTACTACAAGAACATTTTTACAAAACTAATTTCATTTATTCATATTAAAACAAATCGATTAGATTACAGTAACGATATTAAAGAAATAAAAAAAGTGCTGTAAATACAACACCTGGTTCGTGCAGGTAATTTGTAATCAATTTTTATGCAAAAATTTGTAAAACTTTTTTCCAAGTAGTTTAAAATTATTTACAGATTTGTTCCCAAAGGACTCGCCTACACGTTTGTTAAATAATGCAACTTATAACCCGGACACCCTAGATTGGAAGCTTGTTCGTAGATATTCGCCTTCAATTCCAAGATAATGACAGGAGGATTTTCGTTTACTTAGTTTTTCAGATATCCCGACAAAAAGAAGTTCAGTAGAAAGAAAATTATCTTCCACGAAAAAATGCTTATATTGCAAATTGCTCCACCCTGTCCTTAGCATTTTTAAAAAAATACAGCTTGCACATGAGAAACTTCTGCATCTATTTATCCTCGGTTACGCGAAAGTCAATGCAGAAAATCCAACGGCCATTTTGTGCCTATGCAATTTTCCATAAACCTC
>JAHWXV010294234.1:0-20438 GCA_024586415.1 Phrixothrix hirtus | reverse complement strand
ATATGTATATATGTATATATGTATATATGTATATATGTATATATGTATATATGTATATATGTATATATGTATATATGTATATATGTATATATGTATATAATTTCGCGGTCTTACATCTCGAGAACGAATAAAGATATTTGAATTCTTGCAAACGTGACGATGTTAATACTGAAAGGGAACCTACATTTTGAAATAAATAATCCCCAATGCCCTTTTGCCGTTATCGTGGCAACACAATCCCGTTTTCATAAATGGCTCCCTACCGATTTTTGTACGAGTTTCGAAATGCTATTTAATTCTGATTAAATTGATAGAACATACTTATAGATTTACTTTTATTTTCTCCAAAAATATTATGAAATAAAGAAATGTGAAAATGAATTCTTCTCTGAACAACCAAAACTATGTATCTAACAACTACTTTCACATTTGTTCAAAATTGTGCCCTCTATACCCAACACATAAGGGACATCTTCGCAGCAACATCCCATGTGTTGCTGCCAATAAAGTTCTATATGATAGAAACCAACAAGTATCTCTAAATCTTTTATATACCCCACAAGAAGATGTCAAGTGGTCTCTAGTCAGGGCTGTGAGCAGGACAAGAGGTGTGACCTCTGTTTCCAATTCAATTTTCACTGTACATGTTATATAAATAATTTGTTAGAACTAATGCATTGTATGATGGTGCCCCATCTTGTTGGAGGCCTACAAACGTCCTCTTGTTTCTGAGGGAAGATCTTCTAACAAATTTGGTAGTTTCCCTTGAAGAAACTCTAAATACCGTGCTCCTGAGAGTATATTGTCAAAAAATAAGGCCCAATTAGATATCCATCTATAATACCGCAAATCATTTGAGCCTTGGTCTCTCTAATCCAATGGGGATTTTGATCTAACCAATAATGACAATCGTCTATTAACGATTCCATTATTATGAAATCGACTTTCATCACTCTCATTGAGTCATTAACCAAGCAATAAATCCAAGTCGTCTATCTTCATCACCTAAAAAAAAAATCAATAATGTATTATGTAATTCAATACACTTTTAATTTTTGACATACCTTGCCGCAATTGTTGCACCAGTTGAAGTTTATAAAGTCTAAATTTGTTATGCAAAATTCTTTGTGTTGAGCTGTTTGATATATCACACTTTGATTCAATTTTTCAAATTGTAATTTGAGGTTCACGAACTCTTGTGCAAGTACTGTAACAAATTGATTTTCATCACAAGCCGTTCTTCTTTTATTTCAATGTTGTTTACCAAATTTTCCAGTTTCTCTTGACGATTAGACTAGATTGTAGATGGTTCTATCTGTGGGACAAATTCAGTCTGGGAACCTATTACTAAAATGCAAACAGTTTCTTTTGTATTTTTGCCAGCTTCTCCATAGATAAGAGCCCTGTCTACCTTTCCAGAATTTGAAAATTGTATCATTTTAAATCAGAAACAGATAGATTGCAACAAACGTAGCCGTTTTTACAATGACAATTTGGTTGTCATAATAATTTCCAGATGCCTTAATAAATCTCACAATGCGAAAATGTGCCTTATGTGTTGAGTTAGAGGGCACAATTTTCAAAGAATGTTAAAGTAGTTAAGAGATGCATAGTTTTGATTGCTCAGAGAAGAATTATTTTCCTATTTCTTTTATAACTTTTTGGACTTACAATAAAAGTAAACCTATAATAATGTTATATCATTTCAATCAGAATTAAATGGCCTTTCGAAATATGTTAAAAATCGATAAGGTGCCATTTAAGAAAACATAAGTTTGTTTTTCCATGGCAACGGCAAAAGGCCATCGCGAGTCCTTTGTATCAAAATGTAGGTCCCCCTTCAGTCTAACATTGTCATTTTTACAGAATTCAAATATAAGGCCGCGAAATTTCATGTAGTACACGCTGTATATATAAAACCGAGCTTATTTTTTACAACAGATCTTGTACTGACGAACTGTACTGTAGGGAAGAAAAATTTCGTCATAAACCTCTTCCAGCAACGAATAACCTCAGCACATGATTTCTTCAGATACAGACAAAATTTCTGAGCTTCAAACTGTTCTTCACCTGTCAACTCCGTTGCTACTCAGGCAACGCCTCGTTCACTTGGCATCGGTTACAATAGCAACTGAACCAAACACAATCGTTGTTGTGTAATAGATAAAACATTATACCAACTTTGTAACACAAGAATTGAACATTATCGCGAAAATTATGGCAGTAAAAAATTATAATCATTCATTATTGAATAGTCCTTGTATAATTTAAGAAAACTTAAATTATCATGAAGTTCTTTATAGAAGTGTACATTAAATATTATTATCATAAAAGGTTGTTTGCATATTTATCCCTGGATTCTATAACCAATTTTGTTCTAGTCATTACACATATAAATATATTAAAAAATGTATATACTTAAGGATTAAATAGAATTCCTAAAACTTAGTACGGCCTGATAAAACGTATTGTAACATTGTATTTAAATATAGCGATTTTCATATATTGAAATATTTTCTTCAAAGAATTTCCGAGAACTTACCGATAATTTTTTTTTGTATTGTTTTCTTTGTAATATTCATTAGAAACGTTAAAAGTATTTAAATATGCACTGCTAGTTTCCAAGACGTATGTTCAATATAAACAAGAAATACTGTGTGCGGCAGAGGAAATGGATTTTCTTTAACTATCAATAAATTGGTTGATTTTCGAGTTAAAAATATTTTAATTACACAAAAAGAAAGGTTTTACAATACAGTTTAACATTGTTGAATTATGTTCAAAAAATGAAGTCCACCAAATAACATTCTTCCTTCTGTGTTAGCAAAGAAGAGAGTAGGTAAACTCCACCCATTCTAGTAGACAGCGAGACGACGCAGATTCAGTAACTATAGTATCAAGAACACATGAATACCGGGTGTTTGTCACTGAAACTTATTTCAAAAGTCGTGAATCCATAATCGCCGTTCAGAGCCTTTTCCGTGGCAATTCTATATCGTGCACCATGGAAACATTCCCTACGGTACTCTGGTTGGTTGAAGTGTTTAGAACAATATGGCTTGTAATGAAGAGAAAACCACCCATCCTTTCCGCGTCTACTTATACTTGAAAACATTAAAAGAGTGAAATTGGCAGTTCTCACAAGCTGTATATTTTTGTTTTACGGCTATTGCATCTTACACAAAAGTTTAAATTTTTCTCCGTACAAGATGATGGTGGCGCAACAGCTGCCCGAGGCAAATTTTACGCCATAGAGTGATTTTTTTAGACAATTCTCTATTTTATTAATGAAAGTCGGGTAATAATGATGAGTAACGAAGCACATTTCCACCTAAGGTTTGTTTGTTATCGCTCAGCGATAATCGCTGTGATGTCTTTTACTATCAGTATCTTATCTGCGGCGTGTTTTGGCAACCAAATCACATAGTTGTGCAAAGAAGGCTGTGCTTGCATGTTTAAAATGAATTTGAGTAGAATAAATAAGCTATTACTTAAGCGCCTTACTCGTAAAAATTTAAACAATAACAAATTAGTTAAAATAAAATGTGCGTAGGACCAGAAATGAAGAAAGGTTCTTCCAAAAATCGTTTGCTGGTTATTACATGAAGACAACAAGAAGTTCACTTCCCTATCACAGATCATAATTAGCGCGATGCGCTGCTATTGCTTCAATTAATTTCTTATCTAATTCAGCGAAAAATTAAGTTTTGTTCCAGACGAACTGTGTCAAGTACCGTCCTTACAGAATAATCGCTCACAACTACAATTATATTGGTTTAGAGACTGAATAACTGACGTGAATGCGTGATCAAAGCTAGCTACTCGAAAGGAAAGCGAAAGTATGTACACATCATCTAAGCAGTATATATCAATTATCGCAAAAAGCTCTCAAAACAAAACGGAATCTTAGGTGGAAGTAAATAAACAAGACTGCCGATTCTGGGCGGCTGAGAACCTACGATAGCTACATCAAAGACCTCTTCTTAGCACAAAAGTAACAATATGGCGTGGCGTCACCAAATTTGGGATCAGTTGTCACTTTTCTTTGAAGTAGGGAAAACACCAGTTACAGACTTCGGTATGCTACTTCAAAATGCTTTACAATTTCCTGCTTCCATAATTGCGCAAAGGGAAAGTCAATAAGCGGCAAACGTAGTTCGAACAGGATGGTGCCAAGGCGCAAACGAAGAAAACATTGATTCGGGTTGTTTTCTCCACCAAAAGGATGTCATTGTTATTTCAATTCCGACTTAAGGGAGTGAATTACTGTAGGGGTAACTGCGACTTTTCTCCAGCCAAGAATGGAAGTAATGATAGGTATAGGCAAGGATACGTTTCGGAGGAGGTTTGAACTCAGGAATTGCTGGATGTTAAACCGTAGTGTTAACCACTGTACCACTCCAGCACGGGGTGTTTCCGGCCAAGAGATTGGCCGCCTCGCTTCTCTAGCTTGTCTGTTTATGACTATTTTATATGGGGTTTTCGCAAAATGAAGGTCTATAGAAACAAATCATGCAACATGCATAAACTATAAAATTACATTCGCCTCGTATCAAGAAAAGACTGTAGGAATTCTTCATTTGACGGACTTCATATTTCGGGCGTAATTCAAAAATGATAAACAAAGACTGCATTGTAAAACCATCTTTCTATGTTATTAAAAAATTTTTAAGTCGAAAATTAACTGACTTATTGTTATTTAAAAAACATTATGTTTTCTCTGCCACGGCTTGTATAATACAGTCAATATAACAATTCAAAAATTTTAATTTAATTACTTAAAAAAAATTACATAAGTGCTGAAGTAGTAGTGAATCTCATTCTAGATTCTGAAGGCATCTTCAGATCTAATAATATATATGAGGGTAGTTCAATAAGTCAGGTAAAATGAAACAAACAGTTATTTTTTTGGTGTAAAAACATTTTATTTTTCAACATAATCCCCCTCCACTCAATATACTTATTTCAACCATTGAAATTGAATTTGTGACAGTTCGACCTGGCACATAGCGGTAGTATTTAATTGTACTTTTTGCAAGAGTTTTACGAGGTATTTAACTTTATTTTTGAGCTCCATGAATAATTTAACTTCTTATTCTATTAATTTCTCACATTATAATATTATCTACATACAATTGGTTTATTATTTGTTACATATATTTGTTCTTGTTTTGTGATATGATGCAACTTATTTATATTTTTTTATGTCCTTTATCTAGTGAATATATTTAATTATGAAGCATCAAGGTCACTGAAATGATCAAAATTATTAAAATTTCCGCGTCATAGAAATATGTATTACAAACGTCATTTCATTATCATTTGTAAAGTTATATGAACCTTAGTGTCAATTGTTAACGAATCACAAATTATTTTTGATTTTATTGTTTTTAAAACAACAAATTATTAAGCAATTTAAAAGGTATTTGCATAAAAGCTACCTATTTATTTATTTTTACATACACAATTTTGCTATCTCATTTATTTCTTTAATTTGCCAATAGATGGTTCATATTCATTTTTATTTTTTTATATATTTGAAAGAGTATGTACTAAATTTAGCAGTAAAATTTGAATGACCTTGAAGTTTCGCTATTTAAAACATTCACGTTATCATCTTAGAGTTCACTCATTTTATAGATGAATTCCCTCCGTTATTTTGTGGTTCGTTTCTGACTATTTTTTGTAGATATTTCTGGTCTTCATGCAGAGTCAATTTATTTCAAAAAACCATTCCTGTTTAAAATATTTATGTTCATAATTCTGCGCATTTCTTGTTTTAAAGTCACAGTTGTTCTAGCCAAACTATGTGATTCTCTATGTACGTTTGTGTTTATTTGTTTGAAAAATTTTTCTTCATATCTGACCTGGAGTATTCTTACCTTCTTCGCTACTTTATATTGTGCGGCTCTAACTGAATTTAGATCCCCTTTTTATGGGTACTAAATTTGATCCGCTATTAGTTTCATTCTTTAGATTTTATTTTTTGCCTATTTATCGTGCTGTACTTACCTTTTCTATAGGGATCTTTTCGGCTTCCCAAATTAATATTCGATCAGGTAATGTTTTTTATTCCAATGCCAACTTATTAGACGCAGTCGCTTGTTGGCTTTTTTAACTTCCTCTTTCTGACTACAGGAGCTTATATTGTCCACCAGGAAGTTCGCTTAGGCTTGACGTAATTTAAAAGACTTGATGTATGCTTGAAAGACTAATAACGCTGGCAATGATGTGAAAGCAAGCGAGATCTAGAATTCGTCAAGTTGGTAGTGAAGATAGAACTGAATATCGACATACAAGAATTTAAGACCTGAATCTACACTGGTTGCGAATATAAAACAATGACTTGGAGCTACCGCACGTTGAGTGAAAATAAATAATATCAATACTGTTTTTTACTGTCTTTAATTAAAGTCAGAGTGACCAGTATATAGGGTGTCGCAAAAATAGCCGGCATCACGAAAACCGTCGATACTTTATGACCTTTAAAGCATAATTTATTTATATTCTTTTTCAAAAACGATTTTTAAATTTTGAAAATTTAAATAATATACTTTGTTCTAAATACAATTCTGTCTACTAAATAAATGGAATTATGAGTTGAACAATAGTAAAAATGTACTGATGTAATTTAATACTGCTCAGAATAACACTAATATTTGTTTAGGACGTGGTTGTAGTAATTGAACTTATAAAAGTGCCCCGGCCTTGTTTAATTACTTTAAAATAATAAAACAATTTTATGCCGGGTGTTATACCTTAAAATTTAATTTTTAAAGATATTAATCCTTTCATTGCTTGTTACCAAAATCATTTGTTAAAAATACAAGATTCGAAATTGTTTAATCTTAAATGCCAGACATGAAATTAATAAAATTTACGTTCTTTTAAAATTTGTTATGTGTTCAATCGAGATATTCTAAACGATTCCTTTTACGTAGATCAGTAAAAATATTATTCCCTAAAAATTACCAATATTATTCCCTAAAAATTACCATACAAACAAAAAGAACAACTGGAAAATACATTGTTTATTTATTTATTTTGTTTTGCAAACATTTTTTAATTTTTCGCTTACCTGTTAGATTCGTGGACCGGATATTGAGAAGTGCCGTTCTGAAATATGTCAAGTAAAATAACATGAAATCTTTTTAGCTTTATCTTTTGGAATAAATATTTTTTAAAACTAAACATATGTTCTATACGTCGAGATAAACCGATTAGAAATATACATCAAGGCAATGATATTACTATCTGGTACGGCGCACCCGTCAGGATTGAACTTAATACTATAATTATTAATGTTTTCAAATCTGCATTTTCGAAAAATACAGGTTATAAAGTATCTACAGTTTTCGCGGTATCAGTTTTTTTAGGATACCCTGTATACAACGTATTATTTCGCATTTGATGCAGTCATATTTACAAATTGTATTGGTTAGTGTTACTTAATATTGCAAGTTCATTATTTCTACATCAGATTATTTTAAGTTAGCCTATGTATTGCTGTTTAAATATTAAATTTTACAATATGAAACACTTTTTTGATATTTAACTTAAATTTCTTAACATAATTATTATATCACTAATCTTTAAATTATACATTGTTCTATGTCTAATAAAGGTAAATTAAAATGAAATTTGTTTTAAGTAAGTTTCACAGTATATACTAAGCGATATAGAAAACAGAACACTCAATACTAACTGCCCAATTGTAATAAGTTTTGGTATGCCGATTTATTATTGCCTGAAGAAGAAATTACTGGATTTTAAACATTATCACTGAAGCAGTTTTTTGTTTCCTGCGATTGTTTGTTAAATTCTAAGGTACGCCAAATAAGATAGCGAACGTTGCCAATTTACCCTGCTGTAGTGTGTTTTCTTGAATATTTGCGTACTTAGAGTACGTAGACATGCAAATTTAAACCAGTTTAATGAGTTTTATAGGGACGAATAGTTGACTTGCAAGAGGCAGAAATTGCATTCTGTGAGATCGCCAATAGAAACTATGGTATGGTATTAAATTGTTATCTAGGGTGTATGTACAATCAAAAATCAGTACAAAATTAATAACTAAACAATTTCATGTACACACATATTAATACAAAACTAATAAATTGAATGGATTATAAAATGTAATGTTATATGGCCTTTTTTAACTAAGACAACGGGTTATCTTCAAGTTACCATTAAAAAAGTAAAAAGAAAACGTGTATAATCATAAAGTAGTATCACAATTTATAATTAAAATTAAAATGATTACAGTTACAATTTGACATAAAAAATCTATAAAAATAACCACCTTAATAGTTTAAACACAAAATGGATACCATGAAATTTCTTTATATTAATCAAAATAATGTTTTAAGAAAATCTCATATTAATATGAGCCTAGTTGCTCTCTTTTAAAAAAAATGTTTTGATATATACTTCTTTTTATGTTTAAAACAAAAAACCAAAAATTTTCTAATTACATTGTTACCATTAATATTACAATCAGTAAAACTAAATCATGACTATAACCATAAAGTAGTCGAAACGTTAATTTATAAATTCAAAAATATACTAAAAACGTTCATCAGCTGCATTTCAATAAAGGAAGTATCTGCCAAATGCATGGGATTTTTATTTTAAACACTTTTCCTGAACAATTCTAAATTTAAAACAAAAATAGCGTTTTTGTAAACCGTTGGTTTCTATTCAGAAGACAAAATATATCTTATTTCAATAAAAATCTATAAATAAAAGGTATTCAAATTTAAAATAATTTATTATCTTATTTTATCTTATTTTTCTGATAAATATAGCTTTAGAGAGAATTTTCTTGTTTTGAGTTTTCAAAAATAATTCTACCCTACTTTCTTACTGGTTATTTACTTACCTAGAAATAAACAAACATGTATTATACTCGCCACTAACTACATTATAATCTCTACATCTACTTTTCAGAAAATTTGTTATTCAAGTGGTTAAGGATTTAATTTGGAATTAATTTTAAAATGGCAATAGTTTCTTGATATTTTTAATAGATTTGAAGCTAGCAATAAATTATTTCTAGCAAATAAACAAAACAATTTTAGTAACAGCGAAAAACGTTGAAGTATTTAGATACAAGAAAACAGTACAAACGCACACAAACAAATAAATCATACGGAAAAACAAAGCGATTTAATTGAAACAATAAAATATCACCAATGACAACAATGTCATAATAATTGTTCAAAATTTCTATCATTTCACTCAGTAGATAGTCTTATACGTTGGCTAAACTCTGCATTCACACCTGCAATAATTTTTGGTATAATTTCTCGATACATGCATTATATATTCAATGTTAGACCCTCGTAATTAACAATAAAAGATTACTCTGTTCTCACACTAGAAAATTGAAATAAGTTAACACCTATTTCAAATTTCTAAAATTATTGTAAATAAAAATACCCCAACAGTATTTCTAAGTTTAAAACGAAGTTTACCAGACTGTAAAAGTAGTGTTTAAAAAGTGCACCGTTATAAACCACGGTATGGGAATACAACTTTACAGTGGTAAAAATCAAACTAAAAAGCGAAGGGACACAAAAGTAATTATACGAATTAAAAGTTTCTACGAGGAATGGTCTTCGGTTGTAATAACATATAAAAAAATCAAAGTCGCCCCGAAATTACATTATCAATTACTTAATACCCAAGCAGTAAAATTCATGGAAGGTTGCGAAACAGGTCAGCGTCCAGTAACGGGTCTTTAACGATTTCCTACCACCAAAAATGCAAACTAATAGTTTGAATCGGAGACGTTTGATTGGTCAACTAACCAGCGGAAAGGGAATGACAAAAAGTTGATATAAACTAAAACAATGCAAGCAGCAACATCTTAGATCGTCGAAAACGCTGATGAATTAACTAATCCGTGACAGCTTCGAGAAAGATACTTTGATGTTAACATATATTCCGACAAACATAGCGCCAGATAAAGTATATTCAAGTAAGTGAAATAAATTACTACTGATTAATATTGGCTGCGAATATAACGTTTACGAAAGAATAACGTCAAAGTAAATTATAAATTTTAAATTTATAAAAACGGAAAAAGTTTTAAACCAAGTTGTTCGAACGCGCATTTTTAAAACAATTTAGGCAAAATCGCCAACATAAAAGCCCAGCAGTTTGCACATCTTCATAATTTCCGATACCTACCAATTGAGTCTCGAAAATAATTTGTGGCTTGGACGCAAGTCCATAGATCCTAACTGGAAAAAGGGAAACTAACCAGAAGGAAGAAATATTATCAAAATAGCGATAATAACAAATCAACAATTTAAAACGTAAGTGAACGTTTTAAAAGTTTTAAACCTAATACATTTCTCTATGACGAAGTAAAGACAATTTACAAAAACCATTTATCGTAAAATAATTTAAATTAAATATAAACTTAACCTTTACTACCTGTCGTTTAAATCCCTTAGTATTCAAAGTCCATTAAACTGTTTATTTACATTTTGTGGGCAGGGCGCTCTAAGGGAACTATCTGAAAAAGGTCATTGCATTTCTGAACTATTTTCTGTAGAACTTTTATTCTAATTGTAGATGTAAAGTTTCTGATTGCATAATTTTTATATTTAGTTTTTTGAATTTAAATAAATATATAGAACTCATTTTATTGTTACTTAATGGTACAAACATTGATCGTAAATAAATTTTGGTGTGACCCACAAATTTTAAAATAAATATTCTAAAAGTAAAGTATAAAAATTTACCTACAGGTAAAGAGAATAGGGATAGTAAACATATTGTATCCGAAGAAAAGGGTATCGCCCTCAGACTTATTTAAATAATAACGTCTGGAAATAGCTTGGTTACCTTTATTAAAACCTAAAATTACGTAAAGTCAGGTACGTAATAAAGTAATTTTAATAAATTATTCAATACTACCTAATTGGTAACCAACATTGATATCACATATCCACTGTAATGAGAAAAAAAATTAATTTTATTTTAATTAGCTCACCTCGCGTGACTTATGCATTTAAAAAAATATAAGTTTGAAAATCTATTCTATCATTCAATCGTAAGGTAACACGTATTAAATCCTCAAACATAGACCTAAAATTTGAATATTCTTATAGAAATAGTTAGTTATACCTTCGAACGATTTAAATTAGAATTCATCTCACAACTTGTTTAATACGATCGTTAAAAGTTTTGGGGTTTTAAGACATTCTAATAAACTGAAAAACAACATTGAAATGATGCAAATTGCATATTTTCAATATTCGGTTAACAAAGTAGGTCTTAAATTTAAAAAGGGATTAGTTAAAAGAATGCCTCAAATGTAAATGGGATTCTCTGCACAATCGAAAAGAATGTTTATGCTTCATTCATTTTATCAGTTCATGTTCCAATTAGCGAGACTTTAGTTCACTCAGCTAGAAAAACACAAAGGTAAAATTTGTTGAACCATTATGAAATTTCGTTCCGGTTACTTTATTGATTTGAGCCTGTTAAATGAATTTCGTTTAGATTTGTAACATGATAATTTGTTTATCTGAAATTATTCATCTTACATAGTGATTGCTTATTTTTTTAATTGTTGTGGTATTATAAACTGAATTCAGAAATGAAAATACTAGTTATCTTTGACTACCCCCACTGGCATAAGTTAATAAAATCATCGATCTCAGTTCAAGTTTTACATCATGTCTCTACGTTTAGCGCTCTTATTAATCAGAAACAGTAAAATAAATGTGTTGCCTGTCCGTCTGTATGTATGTATATATGTATTTTGGCATGATAATTCCCAAACGAAACAAGATATTTCCATTACGGTTTTTATAAGTTCTATGCTATCCAACGGATAGGAACTGCCTAGGTTTTACTGACTGCTGGTTACATCTCTCCAATCGAACCAGAGATATTTGTTACTACTTTGCTCCGATATTTGCGATACATTTTAGAATATAGGAACGTATTAAACTGATTTTATTAAAAATTATATATTTTATCAAAATTATTCACTTCCGCTTTGTTATTAAAATCATCGATATGATTTAACAGTCAATTTGTTGGTACAGTAACTCCTGAACAAAGCAATTAATTCTGCTTTTACAATTTATTTAGTATGTAACAAAAAGGTGTTGATTAGATTTTGGTTACTTTCAGCTACTTCCTACCGTTCTAACTAGCGATGACGTGATTCATTTAATTCGATATGTACTATACATTGAAGCTTGCTAAATTCAATCCACGTAAACATTCAACATTGGAAACATTAAGTAAATTTACATTTATTTCATTTTTCTAAAAATTATACAGTTTAAATAGTATACATATAACGGTATTTTAAACCTAACCTAAACAGTTTCCTCATTAATAAAAGAAAAACGATAGCTTGGAAAATAGTAAATTTTAAGCGAAACAAGTATAAAAATTTCAAACTATTGCAATAAACTAAAGTACGGATGTTCATAACGAATTCGTGCTAATAAAGGATTTTATTTGAGAAGAGTTTTAAAATCATAAAAATGTAAAAAATCTCAAGAGCCACCGTAAAACAAATTACTACCAACTTAGAACAACGTACGAAAAATTGCAAAGCTTAAGTTGGCCACTGTTATAACCAACGGTTTCAAACTGAACACGAACCGATATTAGTTTGAAATGAAGACACCTGATTCGCTAAAGAAATCAGGAAAGAGAATTAACAGAAAAGAAATAAAAAGGCTAGAACACGAAAATCCATCATCTTTTTCGTGAAGTGCGAGCGAAAGCGCATACACACTGCTAACCGCTAGTGAAAAGATCGACGTTATTTTCGCGATGTAAATCAGACAGCTAAGAAGATCAAGTACTCACAAATACATATAAATGAGGTAAGCTAAAGTGACGCCTTCTACAGCACACAGTCAATAAAACGATTACTAACGCGAACGTATTAAATTAAATCTAAATCCGGGAGTGTACTGTGGTTAAACGCGAATTGAAAACGGTCCGCAAATTGGAAGTCAGAGAACCTGCAGTACAAACAGTTGAGGCATTTTCACCTTGAAAATAAAAAACCGTAAATTCTGCATTGATGACACTTGTGGCCAAGGACGAAGATAAGTGCAAAACTACAAACAGCAGACATACAGGATTGCTTTGAAATACTTTCACATATTTTAACTGGTTATTCCTTATGCCCCATACATTCACAAGAAAATAATAAAAAAATTAAACAGCTTTAATTTGGAAAATTCTTGGAAAACTGTTTGAGAACTTCTGATTTGCAATTTGTATTGTCACAAACTTTATACCTGTTTACTAAGACATGATTGAACATTTATTCCAGTTCCACTCATATTACAGGTCATTGCAATGTATATTGATGAACATTCAGAGTAAATAAAATTCATTAAAAAACTTCATTTTGATTTATTAAATTAGATTTACACAATTGTACACGTTTTCAAGCATGTGTATTATCCACTCTTCCAATGCTTTTTGTGGAAGTAAAAATTATCAAAAAACGGTAAAAACTTGGTTATTAAGAGAAAATACGTCTTATTTTATACAATTAGTTTGATGTTTCTTTTCATTATTTTAAACTAAAATTTTATTGAAACAATGAAAATACATAATATCCCTTTGGAATACGTTTTCGTACCTTCTGTTAAAGTTTGAAAACAGTTGGAAAACAATCATCGGCCGTTCAACTTTACATATATAATTTGAAATTATGTATATATTACTCAGTTTCGTAAATATTAAAAAGAAAAATAAAAAGGGCAATTTTCTTTTAACAAGTAAACAACCGTGTAGAATTAAGAAGGGCTTTACGGTAATCCCAATTCCTAATTTTTTTATGAAAGTCATATTTAAACAACTATTAAATTTAAATGTTACCACTAGTAATTATTTGTTTGTAAATTAAACTATCTCTGATGATTTTAATACAAATCCTGAATGAACTTTTTTAAGAACACTTGCATGTAAAAATTAGGTCATTTATTTGTGGTGGTGTAGGTCAAACACCCATTAACAAATAAATAAACAGAGTACAATTCGATATGTTGTTTTGATTTGTTATTTCAGCAAATAGATTCGTAGTTTTCTTGATTGTTTGTAACGAATTAATTGTGACAAATTCCAGCAGTTCATAAAATGTTTTCATGTGCAAAATTTTTCAAAAAAGGCTTACTGGAATTTAATATCCTGAAAAACGTCTCTTATAATACGTGAGTTGGTCGTTTTAGTTTCAACAACTATTTCAAAGCAACCCTGAATATATTATTTAGTCCGAAATAATACGAACAATTTTAAAATTAAGTGAACATTTATTAAAACACATAAACTCACATTAGAAGAAAAAATTAAATTCTAAATTTCCAACATATTTTATTTTAAAGATTAAATTTCTTTTACGACCTACGATTTACCTCAGATGTAGGAAAATTATTAAACTAAGTTTATTTACATTTTGTATGACCGACATCCTAGGTAATTTCTTAAAAGGTCCTGTATTATTTCCTAAATAATATTAAGTAACAATTGTGTCTCAAGAATTGTTGTAATTTGCATAATTTACATAATTTGCATATTATTTTAATATACATGTTTTACTATTGATTTTTATTTATTTATTGAAACGTATGTGAATCAGTTGGAAACCTACAAATGAAATATAAATAAATAAATAACGAATTTATATTTATTCTTTTAGGTTAAAATGCCAGAACTGTAAAGCTATTTTTCTGCTAAAAGAGTCTTTGATCTCTAGGATAAATAATAAAAATCCTTAAAATTATGTTGGTTACCTAAAATTAATTACAACCAGTTCGCATTTAATTAAAGTAAATTAATTAATTATTAAAGCGTAATTTCTTATTCTGCCAAAAAGCTGTTGTGTTCATAAAACTTATATTTTATCATGATTATTTATTTTCGCTTTGTTATTTAATACTAAATTATTGTTTCAAATTAATTTAGTCCGCAGTTTGACTTTTATTGCATGCATATCGTTTGTAGCTGAAATTTCCACTACCCGGTAATGCCAGTGTCATGATGCTGAATAACATTCCAAATTTAATAAGAGGACTTTTGTTAATTTTAAAGTTTTAATTTGTAACTAGTAATATAATAAGACATTTATGATAAAAAAATAGTCAAAACCTTTATTGAACGGTTAATTTGTTTATAATAATCTTAAACTGTTATGTAAGAGATAATTATTAAAATCTTTAGTAATTTAGTAATTTTATGAAACAATTCAGAAGCAATAACTAGGCATAGGGCCCACTTGGAAGGGGGGCCCCAATGCAATGTATTCATTTTATTATTTTCCCAAACTTAGTTAATTATATACGAGGCGTGAGCGCTGCGGCGGCTTTAGATGCTTGCGCGCTGGGTACCTATATCTGTTGATAAGTTACGAACACCATTATTGAAAAATTTGATCGTGTTTACGTTTGTTTGTCGCTATTTAAAATGCCTCCACTGGTCGAGAATCCCGCCGACTGTGAAACACGCGCTGTGATTCGTTTTCTTAGTGTTAAAGGCATTAAATCGGCCGAAATTCATCGTCAGATTATTGAAGTGTATGGAGACAACATTATGATTGAAGAAATGGTACAGAAATTGGTTAGATCTTGTAAAGATGGCCGCACAAATGATCACGACGAGGAACGAACTGGGCGGCCTTCTGTCATTACTGGAGATTTAGTTCAGAAAGTTGACGAAAAAGTGAAAGACAACAGACGCTTACGATTTCAACGTTATCTAATGTGTTTCCTCATTTTTACAGAAGTATTCTCTATGAAGTTGACGGCAAACTTCTATGAGGATGGGATTCAAAAGCTGATTATACGACTCGATAAATGCCTCAATATTGATGGACATTATGTAGAAAAGTAGATTAAGTACAGGATTTCATATAAAAATAAAATTGTTAAGAAAACTTTACTTGTTTTGTTTTATTTTACAACGGTACTTTCTTAAAAAATACCACGTACATATATATATATATTGTAACGCAACTAGTTATTTGTTTTACAATGTTTATTTATATTCGCTAATACTACACTTATTTATTTTAATATTTATTTTACAATGCACTATCAACAAACGTTTATTTCTATTTATATCTATTTATATTTACATTTATTCATACACTAACTTACAGCACAAGATTCTAACAAAAACTAACCAAGAGAATTTAATCTGTTGTTTATATATAAAAGATAAATTACAGAACATACAACTCATAATAATGATGTAATAATTCGTAATGCTATGACTCATTGCTGACCTAATTGAATTAACAGATATTGGTTACTGCAATGAATCATTTGGGGATTACATCATCTATTTTATTCTAGAAAAAGGTACTGGATGTTTCTAAAATCTTCCATCAGATTTCTAGTGTTTCTAATTTTCATTACACTGCCCGCTCCTTAAGACTTTGCACTTGCGATGGTTCTATCTTCGTTGATGAATATCGTAATCTGCATTGAAATACATACTTGCAGACCTATTTGTTGAAAAAATGTCAGTCCACAGATTTTGTAGCTGGTGGAATTCCATTTGGATTCCAACTACACATCAGGATCTTGACATCAGTGCCTCGAAACACTACCACCAACATGTTACGTACCGCGCGCAAATTAAGCTGGTCTAGACCGCAGCCGACCTTTGTTACAGATAACTTTCTACTGGCGCCGGCACAATTATGTTTCCTTAAATCCCATAACACCTTCCACAAGTCTTCATAACGTGGTTTTTGATGGGATAATGCTTTCGTCACAAGGTAGTAAATACTTCGCATATCTTGGCGGTGACGGAGTAGTAGGTGACATGCCTTTCCATTTTCTGGCTCTTGTTGCAGTATTTCTTCTACGCCATCATACCTCTTCTTAAACTCAACTGCGTTGCTACGGGACATTCGGACATCTTTAGCGACACAATGGGCCAAGGGGTGCTCCTCTGGTACATTAAACAGATTTTTGTACTCCTCAGTGATAACCCCAAATCTAGCTTTGTGGTGTCCCGAACAGGTCGTCATAAAGTCAGTAAATGATTGTTCGCTGTTTTTGACTTCTAATTCTTCCAATTCAAAATGATCCGCCCTTTGCACACATTCTTGCTGTTCCGGTTTTGCATTCCTCCCAGCGTATGGGACTAATCGATTCATGTGAACCACCTTGGGCTTTTCTCTGGGGAATTTCATAATTTGATAGATTACATCGTTGATCCTTATTATTACTTTATACGGACGTTCCCAAGATCTTTGCAAATTGGGATATAGACCTCGTCGTCACTGAAGTTGGTACAACCGAACTAGATCATTAGGTTGAAATCCTCCCATTTTGGAATTTACATAGTACTGAACTTTCATTCCATCGCTGGAAATCTTGATGTTATTGCGAACTCTCTCATGTACGGAATTTAGTTTCTTTCGTGGGCTTTCACTACATGCATTTCCAACGACTTCCTCCTCTCCAGGCTTACTACCAAACTCCAAATCACATGGTAGTCTTATTTCACGCCCAAAAAACACTCTAGCTGAGGTCTCTCCTGTCGTTTCGTGTACGGCTGATCGATATGCCATCAGGAATAAATGTAAGTACTGGTCCGAATCTCTTTGATGGTCCGAGACGACTTTTGACAAATATTTTCCCATTGTTCGATTCATGCGTTCTACCTTTCCATCTGACTGTGGGTGAAGAGCAGTTGTTCTGGTCTTGCGTATTTTCAACAGTTGGCAGAGACTTTGGAATAAGGCTGACTCAAAATTTCTTCCTTGGTCTGAGCGTAATTCCAAAGGAATTCCAAAATGGGTAAACAATTCTTTTACCGAGGTCTTGGCTACTGTTACTGCTTCTTGATTAGGTAGAGCGTATGCTTCGGTCCATTTACTAAAATATTCAATTACAACCAAGATGTATTCGTTTCCCGTTTCAGTTTCTGGAAATGGACCAGCTTATCGATGGCTGCTTTTTCAAATGGGTTACCCACATTATATTACTCCATTGGTACTTTCCACCTTCCCAACGGACCGTTCCCAGATGCACATATTACACATTATCGACACCTTTTCTTAACATCATCCTTGCAGTTCATCCAATAAAATCTTTCACGGACCTTCTCCGGGGTTTTCTTTACTCCCATATGCCCCCCTGATGGACCATCTGTCGTAGAATTTCCGATACTCTGTTTTTCGGAACAACCAGCTGCATTCGCTTTCTTAACCTTGTTAGACGTTATCCGAGTTCCAGTCATCGTTATTTACAGTAGTATCGTTATTTACAGTAGTATGGTTAACTACAGGATCTTCAACTTTTGACCCCAACCGAGTACAATGCTGGCAATCTTCTGTGCAAGGCCGTCTTGATAAAACGTCGGATTTTCTACGAATTTTTCCGGCACGATGTTCAACTTCAAAATCATACTCTTGTAGCCGTTCAATTCATCTCGCTATTTGGCCTTCTGAATTTTTTAACTGTAGGAGCCATTTCAACGCTGCAAGATTAGTTCTCAATAAGAAATTTCGTCCATAAAGGTATTTGTAAAAGTGTTCAACGGCCTTTATCATCGCTAGCAGTTCTTTGCACGTAACCCAATAGTTCCTGTCAGGTGTGGACAACACTTTACAGAAATACCCAATTACCCGTTCTTGCCCGTCTTGAATTTGCGATAGCACTGCACCGATGCCCACGTGACTAGCATCGGTATCTAAGACAAATCTTCCTTCTATGCTAGGGTAACTGAGTATAAGTGCCGTTATCAATGCTTGTTTAAATGTTTCGAATGACTCCTAGCAGCTATTACTCTATAAATATGGCTGGTCTTCTTCAGTAAGTTTTGTAGGTGGTGTTGCGATGTCTGCAAATCCACGTACAAATCGACGATAGTGAGTGCATAACCCCAAGAAGCCCCTTAATTCATGTTTATCTTTCGGTTGTGGCCATTCTCGTACGGACTCGATTTTTTCTGGGTCAGCTGCCACACCTTTCTCAGAAACTACATGACCCAAGTATTTCCCCCTTTTTTCAAACAAGTTGCACTTTTTCGGACTAAGTTGTAGATGTGCATTTCGTAGTCTTCAAGATATTTCAGGTGTTCGTCGAAGGTCCTTCCGATAACAATGCCATCGTCCAAGTATACTAGACATGTTTACCAAGACAGCCCTCTTAGGATTAATTCCATTAGCTTTTCAAACGTTGCTGGTGCATTGCACAAGCCAAAAGGCATCACAGTGAACTGCCAGAGACCAGATCCAATAAAGAACGCTGTCTTTTCCCGATGTTCAGCCTCCATACCAACTTGCCAATATCCACTTTTCATATCTAAAGTCGAAAACCATTTGGACCCGGAAAGCATGTCTAAAGTGTCGTCAATTCTGGGTACAGGATAACTGTCCTTTTTGGTCATATTGTTTAAACGACGGTAATCCACATAGAATCTGGTGCTACCATCTTTATGTTTAACCATTGCAACTGGCGATGCCCAAGGACTGCTGGATGGCTCTAGTATCCCTTCACGGGCCATGTTCTTGATAATTTGTTCGGCTTCCTTTCGTATGGATAAAGGCAGCCTCATTGGTCGTTGACGAATTGGTTGGGCATCACCGGTATTTATTTTGTGCATCACAACATTTGTTCTTCCTTTCAAACAGTCATCTGTGGTAAATATACCGGCATATCGTTGGATTAACTAACTTGTTTTGCCTTTTGCTTAGGCGATAACCCGTTATCAAAGGATTTGAGTGTGGCATGCAGTTTAGATAAATGATTTACGGGCAAAACCTTCTCATTGGATTTTATGCAACGTACAACAGATGATATAGGTGTACATGATCCTAATTCAATGATCTTCTTTAGAGTCATCTAGAAGGTGTTGACATTCATCAAGCGAACAGGTGGTCTCGATCAATGCTCTTCCAGCTAAAATTCCACTACCAAAACTTATATTGCTGATTTCTAAAATTCCTATACATCCTACCCGGAAGTCTCCATCTGGTTGGCCCATAACTATTGTTTCGCTGCTTGGTGCGAATGTCACTTCTTCTGCTAGGATTATTCTTATTGCATGGTCATCCCGTTCATTCATGAGTATCTCTTCATCATCAGTTCGTATAAAGTGGTTCTTCAAGTCTAAGGCGAAGCCAAACTCAGACATTATATCCATACCCAATATAACAGATTCCTCAAGATAGTAGTAAAAGATAAATTCCAGAACAATACTGAAAAGATTCCAGAATATTACTCATAATAATGATGTAATAAATTGTAATGTTATGACTCACTGCTGACCTAATTAAATTGACAGATATCGGTTACTACAATGAGTCATTTGGGAATTACATCATCTATTTTGTTCTAGAAAAAGGTACTGGACGTTTATACGATCTTATATATATATATATATATATATATATATATATATATATATATATATATATATATATT
>JAHWXV010294228.1:0-11100 GCA_024586415.1 Phrixothrix hirtus | reverse complement strand
AATTATATCTCTTGACAAAATCATATAACGTAAAGTGGCTCCGTCCGAAAACAGGATATTGTTGGCAAAATCAAGATTAACATTATATGTCTCCATAAGACGTTCGCAAAGTTCTGATCTTCCATCGAAATCGTTTTCGGAAAGTTCCTGTACTAAACGGACTTTATAAGGACGAATTTTCTCACTTTCAAATAAATTTTTCACTGGCTGATGGTAGATATCGTCTAAACGATTGCTGAGGATTTTCCTACACACAATTAAAATATCTAGGGCTTTATCACCGCCAGTTGCTATCTTTGGTCGTCCAGATTTTGGTCGATGTTTAACACTAACAGTTTGGTTAAACTTTTTCACCACCTTTCTTACGCAAGACTGAGTTATTCCAGCTCGATTTGGATAAAGTTAATTAAATAAATTGCATACCTCCTCCTGCGTTCTTTTACGGTCACCTTATCCGACCATCATCAAAATCTGCATTTTTTCTTTCTCATTTAAAGCTGCCATTTTATCCTCAAAACTTTTTAAAAATGCTTCCAAGAAAAAATACTTGTACAATTGACGTTCTTAAAATAATTTTGTTTATTTTCTTTAATCATTAGATTACCATGGCTAGGTAAATTTTTAAATAAAACATTGATTTGCAGTAAATCTGTATTTTCGATAGATATACATAATAAACCGTATATCGTTGAATTTGTCCTAAAGGGATCTATCAAGATCCAAAAAAATACACAAGGCGTTCTATTTAAAAATAGAGTGTTGATCATACTTGTTACTTACGTATAACTACATTAACGGAAGTTCTTCCCCTAGATTTAGAATTTTTTACTGTATTGACCAGCAAATACTCTTAAAAATTAATAAAACCACTTTTGAGTTATTTGCAATATTCCAGACCTCCTTGCCACCCGGTATAAGGCGCGAATAAGTGGAAAACAATCTTAATTTATGCGCTTGTATTGTAATAAAACTACGAAAAATAGTTTTGAGTCTGATCTATTAAAAAAAATTTCCAGGTAACTTCTTTTTCAAATATAGATAGCTTTATTCTTGAATTCTATAGAATTTAGTTCGTGGAAATGTTATCGTTTTTTTCGATATTAACAACAATTCCTTTTATAGTTTTTACGTAAAATTAGTTAAACCAGTAAGATAATTTTCACTATAAATACACATAATTGTAAAAGTAACATATTCTAATTTTTACGTAGATAACATCTAAGCAGCTTATTTAATATCTTATACACAAAAAACCGAAAGTAGGCGAACAGATCAGTATTCATAATCAATTATTACCCGACAAAATTGTAGAAAGAATTTTTTGAATTGAATTAAATATTATAAAGGTCTGTGTTTACTTAGGTCCCTTCCAGACGTCTAGTAAATAATGCCTTTTAGATATTGGATACCCTATATTACCACGTGGTACATGCCTTCTGGCCAAATTGCAGTGGTGTAAAATAGTGACTAAGAATAAGGCTTGTACATAAAAGGATTAAAATAATTCGACTGGCTTGTTGTCTATCAGGACTCCTGATTCAAATGTAAACGGTTGATGTGATTGAAATTAGCGATGATTCCTCCGAAAGAAAGGGAGGATATATTTAAGGCGTCAAGTCGACTCGCTACTTACAGCGATAGTATGGTGTTCTTGTTTATTTTATCGCAAATGTGTTCACAATACACCCAAGATGACCAGAAGGGTGCAATACTAAGGTAGATGTTCTTTAATAATTAACTAAAATAATTGAGATCGATAAAGATCGAACACTATGTATGTGTCGAACACTCCATACTTATTGGAGAATTGACGTTCAAATTAGTTTAACTATGAGGAATATAATTAAATAACGTTCAGAAGGAACAGCTGTAAACTAAATTATTCGAAAGTCACTCCTATATCACTGCAAAATTTCACTTTTGCTAAAGAAACTAAAATCCTGAAATAATAGGGAACAAATCATTTGATAAAGCAACCATTACATGGAAATTATCAATTATTTTGTCCCAAGACTTCCTTAGAGCGCTTGCCACGTGCAAAAAGGTTAATTACAGAGCCTCTTGATATAAAATATAACTAAAATGTCTGTTTACAATAAGCTTGTAATAAATATTGTAGCAAAAACGTATGTAATAAATAGTAAAACAAATATAATAATTAATTCAAATTTTTTTCTCTACACGTTATGATAACTAAATTGCTATTAACTAGGAATTCCAGCATAAGGCAGTAAGTCACATAATCATATTCATAAGGTAGTTAATATAAAAAAATAAAACGTAGTGAATTTAGATCAACCAATTGTGTGATAGAAATTTCTAAATAGAGGGTTTTTATCACTCACGAGTTCGTGTGTTAAATAAATGCTGTGTACGTAAACTAAAATTGGATCGCCTAAACATTATTTGTACAAAGCAACTATTCAAGTTTTACGTCGTTATTTACAAAAAATATGAATAACAACATTGTTCCTATAAAACTTCAGTAGCTAAAAAGTATGAAATTTATAATGTTCCAAAGAAAAAACATGGTTGTATCTTGAACAACAGATACGATAGATACACGTGCCAATAACTATTACAAACTGCTGCTATTTGTATAATACGAACTTGATTTTATTAGATTTATAAGAAATTATACTAGATCGTAAACTTAATAGTTTTTGAACGTAATCTCCAACAAAGTTGGAATTATCTGTAAATAACTAAGCTACCGTTCTAATATCTATTCTTAGGCTCAATATTTAAAGAAATTAATTAAAGCCAAACCTGATTAGTCTCATAAGCAGTAAATTTGATCTTAAATAAATTTTAAATGCAACCTGGGCTGATCGGAACGTTAAACTGCGATTGATCAAAGCAGTTACATGGATGAGCTTGTAAGAAGTAACATGCTACGGATCTTGTCTTTAAAAGCGCATGTAGAGACTTTACGGTGGGACTTAATGTCAGGTCACCAATTCAGCATCACTGAATATCTCCAAAATGTTCGGTAAAAAGTAGAAAGAATTCACGTAACTGGTAAGCGTCCCCAACTATCTTGATAATTCAGAATAGCTTAAAGTAAAATTACCATTGTTACACTTTAAAAAAGACGGAAGCGAAAATAGAAGATAGTTCTGTGCACAAATTTTCGATGTATCTTGTAGCACCCCGACTTTTGGATTGTTCCACATGTGGGTGAACGTATATCATGCTTTCGAATAATAAATTTGAAGGATCACTTTGAATTAAAAATAATTCGTCCTTCAAGTGCTCCTAAATTATATTTCAGAATTGTTAGACCTCAATGGCGTAACAAAAGTTCTTTCGGAAAATTGAAATAAAACGCAAAATCAAATAAACACTAGATCGACTAAAACTTTCCGTTAATTTATTTAAATTAAATACTAGCTTAATTTTTAATGTATCCACTGAGGAAAACAAAAAAACAATAAAAAACAAAGAAGCGTTTACATAAAAGACACCAAGAGTAATCACTGACGATAAAGAGTGATAGGGAGGTTATCACCTTGTTGTATCGCATACAGTTCTGTAGTCGTTAATTGTAGAATGCATTTAGCAGCAACTCTGCTCTAACCAAATATGTAAATATAAAATGCTGATATTCGATATTTCAGAAAATTTAGCGATTATGCAAATGTTTAAACGCTTCAGATTTGGACATTTTTATTTTAAGATACCATATGAACTTCCTCTAAACCTATTAAATTTTTACTTTGTTGTGTAGAAATAATTGGAGTCACCAAATGCACACTTTATTCTTTTGTGAACTTTATATGATGGAAAACATTTGGATAATGTTTAGTGCACTAAATGTGCATTAATAATTCTTCCCGTTTTTACACGTCTTACCCACGTAGAAGGAATTGTTAAGCTCTTCCATAGATCCACTCAATAAATCATGTAAAAGGTTGAACCCAATCATCATGGTGATAGGTCACGGCTGTGTGATGCAAATACATTCTACTGAACAATGGACGTATTTTGTGCCCTATTGCCTAATGTAAGTGAAAGTAAAAGAAAATTTCCTACGACCCTTTAACGTAATGGCGTCACTGATCTCAAATTCCATTTTATATTAATTAGAAGTTTAAAATGTATAAAAATAGTTTTGATTAGGTTGTTCAGATAATTAAAGTAATTAAGGCCGCGAAATTGCTATATATCTAATGTTTGTCGTTTTTAAGTGTTAAGTAAATGAAAGTATGGTATAAAATAGACGGACGGCTAAATTACTGTGCGTAAGTGACTAATCATTTAAAAGTGTTTATTCCTTAGCAAAATTCGATAGCGAGCGGGTGTTTATTATCACCGTAGTTAAATATTTTCCGGAAATATTAATATCATCAGTAGGGTAGAAATAATCACTCTTCTGGAAATCAGTCATAATACTACCGCTGAACCTTCAGAGATAGTAATTAAAATTAACTCAGTTACAACATTAGAGAAACGAAATAATTTTACACATATTTTAATTTTCTAAAAATACGGGAAATAAAATAGCACGTAACTGTATTTCTAAACTTAAACCAAGTAGTTCTAAAATAATAAAAGCAACGGATGGTTGAGAACAAATAAAACCTTACAAAAGTGAGCAGCTATACCCGTGAGTGAAAATAAAAATCTATAGTAGGTGCAAACAAACTAAACATCGAAGTGCAGAAACTAATTGTACTAAATAGAAAAAAAGCTCAAGAAGGGTTCTTCTGATGTAGTAAAAACAAAGAATTTAAAACACTGCCACCGTAAAACAAGGTAAGTAATGAAAATTTGGCAGGGTTTACATCTGACCCGGCAGCATCCTCGAAGTTACAACGGTCATACATAAAAAATGCAAATACAAAACTGTTTGAAATGTAGACTTGAGATTAGTAAAAAGAAATCGGGTAACAGAATGCAAGAGAGTTAATAAAAATCGTGAAATTCTGTGGCAAGACACATACTAGCTATCGCCAGTGAAAAGATTAAGTTACGTTGAATTGTAATTCAGACACAGCGATGTAGATACAGTGCGTGTTAAAAATATAAAAAAGGTCTGAAACGCCGTCCACTACCACATAAGTCTTAAAGAATTACAAACGAGGAGGCAAGGTATAAAACTTAATTATAGCCCAGGAGTTTTAAACGGAGTCCCAAACGCAAAATTAAAAAGATCCCAAGGCAGAGAAACAAGAAAAGTTACCGGCAAGTTTAAGAGTAAAGTCCTGGTTGATTTGCAGCTTCAAGGAACTGAAGTTTCAATGTGTATGGAAATACTCGAGTCCTGAGACCACCATAATTAAAACTGGAAAATGTAAATAAACCTCAATCAACATCCGAGATAATATAAAATAATCTAAAGTAATTGAAGCATTAATTAGATCTGATAATATTATCCTAGCAGAATAGTAAAATTTTAAAACATTTTAACGTAATATTATTTAATTTAAAGTAAGATTCAATGTAAGACATATAATACCTGCCTCAGACAGTAAAGTGGTTGTTTACATTTTTCAGACTGAGATTTGAGGTAATTATTCTGGACAGGTCATTGAAACCTTGGAACCATTTTCAGATTTTTAAAATTGTGTATATGACACTGTATTTGCATATAAATTAGTATTTATGCTTTTAAATAATTTACAAGAGACTGTGATCTTTCTACCTACAAAAATTCAAATAAATATTAATATAAACTTATAATTTACCATCAGGTAAAGATATATCAACACAGTCAATCTATTGTTCTGAAAGAAGGGTCTTTGATCCTAAGGCATAATTCAAAATAGACCTTGGAATACGTTGGATACCTAACTAAAAACCAGTTCACGCATAAACTAGCGAACGTAATAAGTATTATGAAAGAAAATTGCTCAAAACTTCCAATAGGTAACCAATATATGGATCCACCAGGAAAATATTTCTTAAATTAAATTATATACTTTTCAACTAAATTATTTGATAAAAACGACACACCAATAAATAATAATGAGTTTATATGTAAGCAAACGATTAGTTACTCTGCAGCGTCAATGCCAAACACGGGGCTTAAAAATTGAAATAGGCGATGATTGTGAAGTACCAATTACTTTACTGGAGCAATTCGATCGCGAAGAATAAAAATGTATTGATGCGGAAAACTAGTTTATAAATCAAAACGGGCAAAATTATTTATCGATTGATGCCGAACAAATACGTTTAGAGCATGAATTTCGCACGCTCGAATTAAATAAAATAATTAATAGTAACGCGCAAAATCATACTGGCATCCTGACAGAGGCAGGATCTCGCGTCGTCTCTCTCCTTAGAAAACGCTTCGGACTAATTTAATTAAATGGGAATCATTCTAAGTAGAGTTATTTCGGGTAAGTCACTGTAAGCGTACATTCGTCTCGAAAACGAACCGCGTAAAAATGACACAATAGTTAAAAGAAACGTTCTTAGAGTTTACTCTTTAAGCACTATCGGAAATGTTTTCGCGACGCACGTAAGCTTGATATCAGGCATTACATAGTAAAAGGATCTAGAGTACACATAAATTTATAAAAATGGCTAGGTAAAGTAAATATTTATATTAATTTAGATGTAGATATACTCTAACAGAAATTGAAATAACAGGAAGGGGTTGAAATTTCCGGATAAAATTTGATAGGAATATTCACCTATGTTATGATCAAAATATGTGAGGAAAATCTTTATTAGTTAAACAAAATTCTATAATAATTGTTAATAATGCGTGGTACGGCCTCTCTAATTTACATTCATTTACACGCCGAGGCATTGATTGAATAAGTTGGTTTATCTCGTCTTGGGGTATTGACTCCTATGCAAGTTGCACGTCATGCCTCAGGGCCTCCTAAGTCAAAGGAGGATACTGCAAATTTCTCAACTTTCTACCCATTATGTCCAATATATGTTGAATGGGAGAAAGATCGGTTGATCTTGGACGCCAGGGCAAAAGATGAATTTGGACCTGCTCAAATAAGTTCAAGGAAAACCTTGCTACATGTGGACGTGCATTATCTTGCTGGAATAATGGATCTTCAAACTGTTGTAAGTAAGGCAGAAGATGTGTTCCAACCACCTCCGCAATATACCGTTGTGGTGTCATATTGCCTCGAATGAACACCAAGGGAGACCTGCTGTCATAAGTAATCGCACACCAAATCATAACACTCACAGTGCTTCTCAACTGTAAATGGAAGATTCCGTCATTCACCTCGTCTTCTTCTGACTCTCATACGACCGTCGCGGATTACTAAACAAAATCCAGATTAGTCACTAAAGATAACATGGCGCCATTCAGGATTTCAATGAGATCGTTCATTGAACAATTGTAACCGTTGCTGATAATGTTCTGCAGTCAAAGTAACCACAAGTTGCGGACGATATGATGTTAACCTAAAACTTCGGATTCGGTGATAAACTGTTCTAAGGGTTACAATGCGACCTTCTTCGCCAAACCATTGGTCACCAACTGCCTGAGTAGAGGAAAATCTTTCTCTAAATGCCAGTTGTCTTAAGCGACGATCTTGACGCTCATTCGTTCTTCTTCAAGTCCCGGTTCCTCTTTTACGATGCTCCTGGCCATCTTCAAACCATACCCACTGGCATTACAGTAGACCGATTTCGATTTACACGGTTAGCAATTTCCCCAAGTGAAAAACCAGCTTCGCGCAAACCAATAATTCGACCTCTGTCAATTTTGCTTAATTAACGGCAATGTCCTCGTTGCCGTACTCTAGGCATGATCAAACAAATAAAAGCCGTTAATAAAAGAACAACTACCAAAATCATGTTAGTTAACTATGAAAAAGAACAACAAATCATACGAAACACACAGACCGAAAAGGTTAGCAAAAAATCATAACAACAGTCAAATACGACGTTATCACAAACCACTTGATCTCAAAAGTTAATCAATTATTACTTAATGTCAGTCTAACAGATCTACCAACTTTTATTAAAAAATTCCTACTCTTTCTTGGTGTTGCAAATTCTATGCCACTGGGTATATTTCCCTAATTGGATTAATATCAGATATTAAAGGGATATCCGTGTTTTTGATACAGAGATTAAGTAATAATACTTTTTCAAAGAATTTTAAATGTTACAATATGTAGTTCTTGTTGTCCAGTATTTAGCAGATGAACATATTTAAGTGTTTGTACTTTTATTACTGTTCTGAGGCTTCTACAATAATCTCTCATATCGCTGATAACCCTGAAGTAGCAATCTATTTCACAAATGTTTGTCAATCACTTTTTAGTCTAAAAATAAAATTTTAAAGCTACAAATTGTTATTTTGTAGTATGAAATTGCAATTTAGTAGTATCCCTTGGTTGCGTATGAAATAAGATCTGTACATAAAACTTAAAACAGAAATGTCATTATTGTTTTGGAAAATATATTAAGTTGTGTTTGATAAACAGTAGCTTTGATGCATCAAAATATTAATGCCATATGGAACCACTTTACACCTCAATCTGAACATGTTGTATTTTTAAAATTAAAGTAAACTTAAAAATAAATTACATTATCTTCATAACTGGTTTTCATGTATTAAACCTAGATATGTAAATAGCCTTGACCGCTAAATATGTTTGCATTCGAACTAGACCTAAATAAATAAACTTAGTATAAACATCGTATCTGCTGCGTACAGTCAATAATTCTGCTAATTAGATCTTATAATACACTAAAATTAAAATTTTCAAAAACATAATTTCGTGCTACTTGAATTTTAAATCCTAATTCAGTCGCATACTTCTATCAGAAGACATTCTTTCATTAGAGAAATGAATCATGTCAGTCAGGATGAAAAAATTATTTTGAAGTTTTTATGGCATTACATCACAGTCTACGTTGTTAGCTATCACCTCAATACAGTGAAGCTCACCGTGGTTAACCAAATAAGTCCCGTAATTATATATGTATATTGAATATATTTTGACATTTAATTTCAATCTGCTTGTTCCAATAATGTTTATTAATTAGAAGTTTATTGGGGCACATTGAAATATTACATCACACAGTGCCCTTTTACTAACTAACAATTGTAAAAATAAATATAGATCTTATCTTAAGAAGTTTAATAAATTATAGGACGTATATCATTTAATATTTTCAAAATATTGTAGCTTGTTTTTCTTCTCTTAGACAAGAAAAATAAGCTTACAAAAGTTACAAAAGTAACTTCTCATCCATATATAAAATATAGAAAAGGTATAAATTCTTTATCTCAATCCTTTATACATTAAATATGGCTATGTATCATTTATGTATATGTACAAAATATTGTACAAGTTTCGCATGGAGTGTACGTTTGGAAATTTACATAATATCCAAAATCATATAATTTCATAGTGTCATTTCACCTAAAAAGTAATCTAGAAACATGTTTTCTTGAAAGAGATATCGGAAAATTAATTTTTTTTCGATTTGCTTTTTATTGAATATTTAGTAGTATGCTATTCAATAGATTATTTTAATATCTTAGATGTATTATACCATCATATAGCTACCTACTTCGAAAGCAGTGACCTAGAATTCCGCAACATGAACATCGTTACAGTGAATTATGTGTAGGTGGTGACTGTGGTAGCGAGTTCGACACCCGCAAGCAACGCTGCATGCAATATCAATGAGACGCACTTACTGAAAAATCTCTGCCCGGCGTCGTTCGCAATTATGATCAACAGTGAAATATAGTAGGCAACTGAACCTAATTACAAAAATTTGTTACATGTAATGTCTTTGAAGCAATTTCATTCACGCGTGCCTTCTGTTGCTTAATTGAGCAGAGAGGCCTTAATTATACTTTCGCAGAATTGTAAAAAATTAAAGCATTAACTAGGTTAAATAAAATATTTATTTTAGCCAATTAATGGAAATAAATTTTAATTGTTTGTAAATATTTAATTTTTTATAACTTATGTACAAGATTAAGTTTACGAAAGCAACTTCATTAAAACAGCTTTAGTTTATATAACATAGTACAAGACCGTTTATTTTATCTTGCCTTTGGTTTAACAACTGCTAATCGATATTTCATACCGCAAATCTCTATAATGGTATCCTATTTATACGTTATAACTCGGAAACACTTTACAAGCTTTTTGTCGTTCCTTTATATTTTCAAACCTATTTGTTAAGTGAAACGTTATTACTGAATATAAAACATCGGGTAATTCCTTGTTATCCGTTTAGGAACAAATTAAAGTAAATATCGTGTTTTCTATATAAAATTCTTAATTTAACTTTTTCCTCTGTTTTAAAATATAAATGGCCAAAATGCAGAAATCTGATATTTTATTATTTCGAAACAGTTAGACCCTTTAACTTAAAACGTTTAATATTGCTGTTATAACCTTTACTACACAACTTTAAATGTTTTAACTGATAGTATTAACTTCCATACTTTGAGGGGTTTATTAATTGTAATATGCACAACAATTTTTATAAAATTATTACATTCAGATTGAATAAGTGTATTTCCATTGTCGAGAACTATCAAAACTTACGACAGGATTCTGTAATTCTCTTCGGTTTACATACTTACTTTATGCAAGGTTGTTTTGAAATACTGTCCTAAATGCATTCATAAACAAAGAAAAGGAAAGCTTTAATTGTTTTGTTTCGTTAAAAAAGGATATTTGAAAAAGGCATTAATTATTGATTCCGAACCGCTAGCATCCACCGCATTATGTAGAAAACGTTTGTTAAATGGACGTTATTTACATGCGCTCACACGTATCAAATATCGAATTTCAGCCCTTGACGCCTGCTTTTATAGAAATTGAGGTAATTTCTATTCTTTAATTTAACATCATATCATTTTCCATATCGTTGCATGCTAATGTAATAGACCACTATATAATAATAATAAGACCTATGTATATTAATAAAAATTCAGAAAAACTTTAATGGTTATTAAAACATTTATGCAAATTACTTTGAGGTCGATTTTTCAAAAGCCATCTTTTAAGTATACAGTTTATTGTTGTTGCTGTTACTACCCTTCATAAATACATTTTTTATTGTATACTGGTTCGCAATAAACCTATACTATATGTTTTAACGAACTTAACCGTAAATTGTGATCAGGCATCTTCAAAG
>JAHWXV010294211.1:0-11046 GCA_024586415.1 Phrixothrix hirtus | reverse complement strand
TCGAAAAACATTGCGAAACTCCATCGATCAATCAGCCAGTTTTGATGTTCGTTTTCAACCTGCAACCTAGCAGTTCGAGTGGAAATTTCCAATTCTCAAGTTGCCAATAGTCGTTTAACAAGAATTTTTGATGTTAGGAGTACTGCCAATGTTAGAAAACGTTCACCAAGTATATGTAAAACCCGTTTTCTTGTATACTGTGTAAGCACATCCTAAATTCTTACATTAGTCATTCATTTGGAAACACCCGGTACATACATTCATGTAGAAATAATAAAATCTAATTGGTGAATTATCAGTATCAGTTTTATGCCAAAATCACAATTGTAAATTTGTAAATTGTATAATTCCTTTTTAACAACAATTATTGAAATTCGAAATTCTAGGTTATATTCTAGAAAACATACGAACATTTTTTTTAAAAGTGTTTACTCAGAAATTCCCGTGAAAAGGCTTGCAAGTCTAAAAATAAACGTTAACCCCTCTCGTCTTCGCCCCTTCAATTTCAAGGAGAAATACTTCGTTTACAAGTAGTAGAGATCGAAGAGCTGCAGAGTTAAGTTGCGCTTCCGTAGAGCGTGTCCAGGCGATATTCAAAGAATAAAATTGAACAGTTACCAGTGTGCTATATATGGGTTCAAATTGGTAGAAATTTGGTATATTTCCGCCAAGAGCGAGTTTGTAATAAAAAGGGTCTATTTCCAATTCCTTGTTGATTCGGAACCAAAGTGTTTAAGTCCGATAAGATTGTATGCAAAATAGGATAAGAAGAATATCCGAGGCAGCACGTTTATTATCTTCGATTCCTTAGAAAAGTTAAAGATCTTCAGAACACCAAGTAAGTGATTTATCCGTTATCTAAATTCCACCGATCTGCATCCCTCGTTAAGTAAACTCAGTTGGAACGAATTAATCGATCACGTATAAATTCAAGACAAGTTCATTAATATTATAAATAAAAAGACTAACGTTTTTATTTTTTTTATTGTTCATGTTATTGAGGCCCTTAGGGCCAATACCTTTTGTTCATTTTAGACTAGTTTCATTAATAGCAACGCGAGGGTCCCTTGGTCTAGATATAGAAAATTATCGTTTCCATTATTCCCTTGCAAAGAGCCATGTAAATTGTTAATTGTAACTCACATGCTTTACTTTTCATTATATTCGATTTATAAGTACAGATCTTATATTTTTATATGTAAACCTGTAGGTATAGTAATTATACATTCTTTCTTTCAGGAATTAGTTAATTTTTAAGCGAATAACCAATTTAGGTAGTCTGTCTAAATTTTACCTGATCGAAGAGGGAACCCAGTGGCGTGCTTAAAAAGCTACCTTATTGTAAGTACGTATTAATACAATCCTAGATCTAAAGGTTTGGAGATCGGTTTCTTTATTTTACCGGTCTCTATAACAATAGAACTTTGGGCTCTTATCCTTCCGTTATTGTTAAAAACAAAGAGGCGTCCTTATTTACGAATTTTTGGGTACCTACTTATTATCCCTAAATGCTAGCTTAATTGAATTCATCGTAATTGTAGAACCTCCCTAATCTCCACTGAAGTGGCCGGAGCAAACCCGATAATTCAGGGGAATTACCAATTTTGACAACATCAGAGGCGTAAGACCCCGTTCGTACCGTTATAACTGACCATTCCGACGACATCTTCTAAGAGCATCCTAAACAGCACTTTTGGCAATATTCAATAAATTTGCAATAAATCGATCAACTTCGTTTAATGTCAAAATTTTTGCAACATCTTATGTTCCCATTTTAACGAAATTCGCGCAAAAGACAAACAATAATTCGGATTTTATCAAAACACAGAAAAAATTTTAAATGCAGGCAAATGAAATATCGAAAACTATTGTAGCGAAATAACCCTCAGAATTATAAGTTACAAAACAGGCAACTGCTTTTGCCCAAAGCACACTATTTGCATTTAAAATGTTGGATTAATGATATTTAATAAAAGATAGTAAATCAATTATGATAAAATACATGGAAGAATTTTGCATTTTGATAGGTATGCGGAATTTTTACGCCAGGGGTATATTTTAGTTAATTTATAATTGTTACTTTTTAAAGCAACAATTGCATTAAAAGAATGCATTTTAAAAATAATGAAAATTGCGTACGTCTAAACATTTCTTGTTATAAATCATGAGTCATGACACAGTAAAAAGATATTTACAAACATTTTCAAAGTCTCACACTCTATTTTAAATTTAAATATGATATCTTATAGACTGCGAATGGTAGTTGAAGAGAAGTCTTTAAAACTTTCAAGTTTTGGGAGAGCTTTGCTATAGAAGATAGCAAATGATTTACGTATCCATGTTAAAACTTGAAAATGATTTTATACAAAACTAAGAAGTAATTTTGAAAGCGAGATATGTTCATGATATGAAAATTTCATGGAAATTGTCCCAAACACTCAATAATGTTAGGTAATTTTGAAAGTCGTTAGGTGGAAATAGTACATTTTCGGGATAGTTTTGCAGCAGTTAAAGATAGTCAGGTATCTAAAACATTTAGCATTAGGGGTAATGTGGCGATAACTGGGCGATCTAGCGCCAAACGTAACCACAGGGAGTAATACACATACGTGCTTAAATTGCATTGGCTTTCCGCAAATATCCAACACCATAATGAGCTGTTTGTATTCCGGACTATGCATACCGTCGCGCAAATACCAACCGAGTTAATTATAGTCATACATTAATTCTCTAATTTCCATTAATTGAGGTTTCACTAGTTTTTGCCGATATACCTGACGTGGGTATATAATTTAAAACGATTGATTATTGACTACTTTATGAAATGTCAAACCATCAAATGCAGCTGTTTATGTTCCTGGATGGTTAAAATTAAACTGCGTTCATCAATGCACCAATGACATGTACAATGTTTGAAGTTGTTATTACTTTACCGCAGTTTGTGTTAAATTTTACTCGAAAATGCGGGTAATGTAGTTAATGTCATTTTATGCTAAAACTTTGACATTATACAAGTGATTTATTTAAATTCCCTACGAAATTAATTTTAAATGTTTTCGAAAATGCTTCATAATATTGTACTATCACAATCATCGCAGAATTTGAAAATATTTACAAATTCCATTACTTAAAATACTACGGCTCTTAAAATGAGCCGCCTGCGAAAATCAACATGTCTGTTTCAAGATTTTAATATTTCGAAAATTAATCAGCGCCTAACAGTAAGAAATGCGGGCCCTAGGCAAAATATCTTTGGGAGCGTAAATATTATGAAAGTATAACCTTAAATTATTTTAATTACTATGTCAGCACCCTACTTTTATACTCAAAATATCTCAAGTTTAGACAAGTGGGCCTTAGGCCTTATTTGTCTGTAAGTCAGAGATTAATGTTTGCTGCAAAACATTTTTAGTGAATATTGGCGTTAGAAAACTCTAAAATTGATAAACATTTATTACAAAGGCATTTGAGTCAATTTTCCATGCAATTCCAAATTTTTATTACAGACAAAGAGCAAAGCGTTTTCAAAATATTTAAGTTATGTCTTATTTTTCAGGATTCCCGCTTTTTTCTGAAATTTTTGTACCTAAATATATTTTGAAGTTTTTCTTCGCTAACAAATGTTGATACTTTTTCATCTCACGTGGACGATCTGAAGACCTGGTGTGAACTAACAACGAAAGAATCGGTTTGTTATTTGAGAATGCATATGGTGCAGTAATGCTTCAAAGTCATTATTCCATTCATGACATGATTTTCCATAAGTTCTGAAAAATATCTTCTACAACTGCAATCACCTCATCATTTGGATAAAAAACACTAAGCAGTGAGGAAGACTTTGTACTTTAGAAAGAGATTGAAGTCGGTGGGAGATAGGTGTTCTAACAATCTCTCAATTTTCCCATCTGCAAAATACTTTTGTGGGAAGGTGCATTGTCGTGATCAAAAATGATTGTTTTCTTCTGCAAATCATTTAACTGCGTCTAGTTGGTGTTAAAATTGGAAAAATACCTACTCTGCGGCTATTGTTTTACCTTTTTGTAGATAACACTGGGGAATAATTTTTAAGATAATTCCTAATGAGTTCGATTTGTCGGTTGTTTTTGACTTACAATGGCGGTAAAAAGTTTTGCATCATCATGTTGAATCGGCTAAACTTTGAATAAAACACAGTTTCTATCTATAAACTATATTTATTTAAAGTCAAATAATTATTTTATATATACCTATATATAACACGGAATTAGGATGAGAAACAACGACCTATCAAAATGAAATCATAAAATAAAGTAATAAAATACAATTTGCAAAAATTGATATATTCGATAATTTAATACAATGGAATTGCAAAAAATACCAATTGAAGAATTTCTCACTCGCGTCAATATTTAATTAATCACCCTTGTTTTTAATCACCAAGGCACATCTCTTCGGCATGGAATTAACCAACTTTTCCAAATCCTCCACAGAAATGCAGCGATACTAGGCAACAATCACGGCTTCGATCAATTCAACGTTTTTGTGGGTTTGCGTTAGGAAATAATGTTTGATATCCTCTACCATAGGTTCTCGATTGGATTTAGTTGGGGAGATTGCGGGGTCCAGTCACTTTATTACCAGCAAGTCACGCTTGCACACTTTTAGCTCTATGACATGGAGCATTATCGTCTTGGAATATGAACTCCTCTTCGCCAGACAAATCTTTTCCACTTCTTAACACTTTGGTTTCCAATACCTCAATGTATTTGGTTACATTCATCATACCAAACGGCCAATGTCAGTGGCAGATATTCATCCCCATATCATGATGGAAGTAGGATGTTTTATTGTTGGAAGAATGTAATTTGGTGCAAACTCTTCTGATGGAAATCGCCTGACGTATGAATTTCCTGAATGCTTCTTTATAGTGAAGGTGAATTCGTTTCTAAATAGTACCATTTTCCAATTTTTGGGGTCTAATCACCATGATCTTTCTCCCAACGCAAGCGAAGCAGTCGATGTGCTGATAATAGTGGCTTTTTCCGTGCCTCTGAGCCCAAAACTTTGAAGCCTCTTCCTTACTGTATGCTTACTTCGGTGACCTGGGACTACAAGTTGGTTAAATTAGTTGAATTAAGGATCCGATCTGTCAAAATTGTCCTTCGCCGCATGTTGTTATCTCCTATAGATGTTTTCCTTAAACGTCCAGTACGAGGCATATTTTATATTTTTCCCATTTACTTGTGTTTTATAAACACCCATATTACTGAAGATTGATTAAATTTCACTTTGGCAGCGATTTGACGGGAAAATCTTCTCGCTTTGTGATGAAAGATGATGGCATACCGCACTTCTTCTGACAATTTGTTCTGACGCGTTTTCGATGTCATCTTAGCAACAGTAATCACTCAAATGCTGTATTTAGGATTGTGACTTATTTATATACTTGATAAAATGTAGAAATGTGCCATATTCCCATAAATGGTTTTTAATAGGGTACATTATTTTCTAATTTTAAGCTTATTGTTAAGAGAAATGGGTAATTACTTCGATTACAAAAACTAATCAAGAAAATGATGTCTAAACTTTCTAATTAAGTAACTAAACATGTAACTATTAATCGGCTAACACAATTCTGGATCAATTTGAATCAATTTGGCACATTTTGATTGGAAATCATAAAAAATCATGGATAATGCAAAGACTTTTATCATCATTGTAAATGCAGTTAGGTTTTTTCTACCATATCAAGTTTTTTGACTACAGCTTATCTTAATGCGACCACTCTCAGTTGGATCGCGCCTTAATCGAAGAAAGCACTAGTGCTCTCCTATAACTGAAAGCAAGCCTGCCTTGAGTCAGCAGGAGTTTTGGACGGCCTTGGGGACCAGTGACGGACTATTCAATTACGTATGGGCCAGTTTGGTGAAAGGTTATGTGCCGCTTTATGTAGGGAATCGTATTCCGAATTCTGGTCTTCATACAAGGAATTAAAATTTATTTTTTTATTTACATACATACTTTTTTCTTTCCTTCAGATCATGTCTGCCTCTACTATTTTTCGCCGTAAATGCCTAAACAACCCTGATTCGTTTTGTTATATCTGCTATTCGCAGTCAAAGAATAAACATCAGCGCATATTTTAAATTAAAGGTTGGTGATTAAGATAAATCTTGAGTTATTCACAAGGTATACAAGCTGTGTGTCAAGAGTTTACGGATGTTGACAAAGGAGACAAGTGGCTAGAGCCCTGAGCTCATTTATATATAGTATGGTAGAAAAAGAAAAATATATATAAAATACGTCCAGTGCCTCATTCACTTGAAAACTCACTGCCAGTTTTTATTAAATTGTCCTCTTTCGAGAAACAGTAGTATGGTGAAGAACTATATGCGGCAAACCCTGACAATGTCTTATATTAACTAAATCCTATTAAAATCTTCCTGCTTGGGGGGTTATACAAACTACTCTACGATATTTTAAGTTAGACTGTTATCTGTACGGGGCGTGATAGAGGTTGATTAAAGTAAAAGTATTTAATGTTGTAGCAAATTTACACATATAAAAATACACTTTAAATTAAAGTTTATGTAAAAATGCATAGGTTTTAAAGGCCCACAACAACTTTGAAGCTTGTCGAGCTTATACTTGGGGAATTTAAGGTTTAGTTGCAAATAATGAGAATTTGATACAAAACAATACGTCACAATGAAATAAAAAACGTGAGTTTGCATACCTTAATCTGTGGCTTCTTTCACTTGCGATTAGTGGTAAGAAACACAAAGGAATTTAAGGTAATGGATAGCTAGGAACAATTAAAGATATTTTTACAACCACTGCAAGAGTATATTGTAAACAACAGATTTCTTGTTTTATATCTGGAAGTTGGAGGTTGCACAATAATTATGTTATTGAACACGACACGAAAGAGATTTATTTTATGTTGTAACTAACATAATTGAGGCTTGCTTTTATGCTATTGTTGGCTATTAAAGTGAGAAAACGACACGAGGTGTGTTGTTCAAACACGTGTACGAGAAGTAATGAGATTGGATGGTGTTGATACTTTCAACACCACAACGAGAATGTACACAAAAAAAACGAGACGTGGTGGTGTTGGTACTTTCAACACCTAAACGAGAGAGTGAATAACAGTTGCAGTTTAAAATACAGCAAAAGTGGGGTTAGCGAATAGCGACGTTCAGATCGAACTAAAATATTATGCTTTTTGAAAACGTTCATGGAAAATGCACAAAATTAAAAATACCTAAATATACAAATAGATTCAAAATATAAATTAAATATACACAACTGGCGCAAACAAACTATGTGGCAGCAACGATGAAGATTTTGAAATTGAAGGAGACTTAGTTTGTATGGGATTTGATTAGCATGAATTTAATGATTTGACACCAGACTCGAGACTATCCAAAAAGGCTTCCATTAACACTGCTTGCAAAAGGAGCGAAGGTATCCTACTTTTTATCAGGAAAAACTGCATTCCTGCCATATTTTCAAGTGACGATGGCTTTGCGTATTGCGACAAGATACATGATTTAATGGAGGGATTGGAACTTCTAACCTAAAATGCAAGTAAATGGCGACTGTTCATCGATAGATCAAAGTCGAGCTTGGAGTGCAGTCTCATCCACAGTGGCACTTAATTTAGCAGCCTGAATTGGCCATTTAATTTGGTTTCGTGACAATATGAACACATAAAGGGAGTAATTAATCTCTTGCAATATCATAACTACAATAGGATTATCTTGATTGAGCTTAAAATGGCGGGCCTCTTTGTTGGCCAGCAACGCAGATACACCAAGTATCCCCAGCGGAACTTGTAAGACGCATTAGGTGGAGTCGAATTAGCCTTAATGATCAGACCTTGAACCTAGCGATCTAAACATTCTACACGTGCCACTTGTTGACAGAAAGCGCTGCACATAAAACTGGGCCTTATGAAGCAATTTGTTAAACCTTTGCTAATTGAAGGAGGCCGTTTCAAGCATCTCAACTTGGAATTTTTTAGACAAAATCACGGTGTTTGACGGTCCACAAATTCTGCAACTCATTAAAGATAAACATATCGTAGGGGCGATATTGAAACTCCTAAAGAATGCCCGGTTGTCATTCAGAAACTTTATCAAGGACTTTTTTGAAAATGCACAGAAATAGCGTAAAAACTCTTAAAGAGCTGCAAAATGCTTGGTTGCGTCCTGAACACCTAGGTATATTTTCTGCACAGACATCTAGATACCTATATTTGAATGCCATAGAGGTGCGGCATCAGGATAGAGGGAATGTACATATGATGGTTGACTATTGTTGAGCGTCAAGCAAGCTTGTACACAGATTGAGCGTAATTTTTTTCGTTAATATAGTTTTGGTAGCAGAACTCTAGTCCTTGTACACAACTTGTCTTAAGTAGCAATATATAGCATTTGTATGAATAAATTAACTCTAAATAAACAGAATATTCATCTAGATTTTTGTTTAGTTTCCTTTGTATGTATATTATGTATGATTTTTGATGCAACGGGAGATACCTTGTACGTTAAAAAGTTGATTAGATAGCCAAAACTGGGAACATTTTTGGCTTCAATTACCAAATATTCACCAAAAATAAGTGTTAAATCTAGCTCTGAAAACTGTGTTTCTCTGTGCTTATATGCTTACATTTAAAATATATATTTCGCATTTGTTTCGATTTTATCTCATTATATGGCGTATGTTGATTGATTTTTGGTTTTTATGATCTAGTGTAGAATCTGAATTTATGAGTGTGGGCGTATTGCTTCCAAGATATTCAAAATTAAACGTTCAGCAGAATGTAATTTAATATTCAGTGCAGTCAAAATGATCTTTCCTACATAAAGTGGGTGATATTTAACTAAAAATGATTTTGATTGTTTTCCGGTCCCTTAACATGCAATTTTGAGCAACAAAGTCGGCATTTAATTGGAAACTTCGATTCTCCTAGATGGTTTCTACGACTTATTCAATTTTGGTATGGAAAATCCAGCATTTAGTTGCAATTAGTAGTTTAAGGGTCAATGCAAGAAGTTCCCAAGCTATACTTTATGGATTTCGACAAAAATGAGTTTAAGAACTTCATTAGCTCCTAAAAATATTATAATTAGCAGTATCCACCTACATTTTGTAAAGAACATAATTATTGGCTTTGGAACGGTATATCATTGTTAAGAATAAAAATTACTGCTGGGGTTTCAAAAAAACATATCAAAAATGGGCTTTGGGCATGTTTTCGCTTCTTTTAAAATCAAAAATAGTAATAAATACTTATTAAATAACCTAATTTTATTAACTTAATAAGTTTACAATGAAAAACCAAAATAAATGAAAATTCGCTACATAAAAACACTATCAAACTTACTTTGAAATATTCGATATCTCCGTAGCAGATTTATAACATCTTAAAATTTAGAATCTTTTATCACTATACGTGGTGGTTGTCCAGACGATTAATGTGATGTTGTAAACTTTATCCAACTTTGTACGGCATGATTTCTGTGGGCTCATACGACTTGGTACAATTTCCTCTTTAAAGCCCCATGTACATTGCTTTGAAAAGTAGTATTAAGATAATGATAATGATTTTAAACAAAAATGCATTTCAACGGAAGTTTTTTATACAAATCTTCATCAAATCTGGACTTATGAACAGCTTGCAAGATTTTTTTTATATTTAATACCGGGCTTGTGCAGTTCTTGCATTGAATTCGATTAATATTGTTAAATTTGTATGCGAATATCTGAATTTAGAACTAGCAGAGGGCTTAAAAATATAGATGGCAGCATTAGTATAAAAATGAAAAATTGTTCAATGAACTTAATATCCATAATTTCTGAAATTGAGGTGTGATTAAATATAAATCTCCAAAATATTTCTTAAACTCTTATCCATCAGCTTTCAAAGAAAGAAGAAAGAAGACTGCAAGACATTTTATTTTATTATTATAAAATTAACAAAAGTGCCACTTAGGCACAGTTTATATAGAATCCTTCAATTATGGCTAATGTAACGGTTTTTCAATTACAATGATGTTTCCTTTTGCTACAACGTACAACCATTACATATTACGCTTTGATTGTGACTTGTCAATTAATTCAATAAAATTTAAAGGTTTTCCCACGAGTTAGCTTTAAATAAATTTGGCATTTATAAAACCTTTGACTTTACATCTATTGTAACACTATAAATTAATATTTAGAATATTTTAAGGCATCGTATTTTTATCGAGCAATTTAATTTATTAACAGTTGATTATGTATAATTAATTGAAGCTTTGCGACTTAGATTTCCATAAGCCATTAGTTACCTTCTTTTGATTAATAGTAGAATTCAATTAACCTACAAGTTTATAATATTTTGAAAATTTCGTAGGTTTTGCTATTCCATTATATTTAAATATTTTTAATTTAAAGTTTATTATTCAACTCTAAGGGGCTGCAAGGCAGTTTTATAAAAGAAATGTTTTTATTTAACAAATATAGGAATAGGAAAGATTTCATTTTCCTGAATTTTATTTAAATTTTTTTTCTTCCTATATAACTTGCCGAAATTTTATCTAGTACCAAATATGTAAAACCCTAAATTTTCCGAGTTCTCTTTAATTTAGTTTTGTCGGGTTAAAGATTAAAAAATTAATTACATCTTAATTTTTTTAGTGCTTCTTTAATTTAATTTTTTGCGCTTCACTAAGATTTAATATTTTCCTTTTTATAGTCTAGAATCCCAAAACATTGATGCCATAACCTTGATGACTTCTGATTTCGCTGTTTGAAGTTGGATGTGTGGTGGTGGATTCACCTCATCTATAGTTATAATCAAATACATTTTCAAGGGCTTCAAATGAATGGGTTAGACATCTACGATTAGCAAGTGCGATATCAGGGTGTCCACCGATTCTAACAAAAAAAATTCAAGCACATTTCAAGGTTTTCAGGGCAAAATAATTTAAAAATCAAGGGTAGCTCATTTAAGTAAGCGAAACTTTTAAAAATTATATCAAAAGAAACCAGAATCTATTTGAGTGTTTTCCTGAG
>JAHWXV010294106.1:0-17022 GCA_024586415.1 Phrixothrix hirtus | reverse complement strand
ACTTCTTTGAGTAGGTCCAGATTGATATTTTGCCCTAGCCTCCAAGCTATCCAGATCGTTCTCCCACATTATGAGACATAATGGGTAGGAGGTTGCGAAATTTTCAGCGTCCTCGTTTGACTTTGGAGGCTTTGAGACATGAGGTGCAACTTGCATGGGAGGCAATACCTCAAGATGAGATAAAATATCTTATTAAATCAATGCCTAGACGTGTAAAGAATGTGTAAATCAGCGAGGCCGCACCGCACATTATTAACAATTATTATAATATTTTGTTTAAAATTTTAGTCATTTATTACCATGATATACGTAAATATTTATACCAAATTTCACTCGGAAATTCTAACCCTTTCTTGGTTTTGCAATTTTTATGTCATTGAGTATATAAATGAATATTCAATTCAAGATATTTGTGCTGGCATTCACGTTGGGTTGATTTCTGCTTTTTAAATGATATGTATGTTCGTAGGTTAGCTTCCAACCTTATAAAGTCTTGTAATGTGGAAATTCCCTACCTAGAAAGTGTTCCGATATGTACGTACTGCTGGGTGACTGTTTTTGCGGCACTCTAAGTAAACTTGCAATATATCGGTTAATTCTCGGTGATCCATTTTGGCACTTAATAAGTAAATCATTCAACATTTACTGATAACCAAAACGACGCTCATATTAGTTGTTTCCCAATGTATGTTTTATAGAAAAATGTCATTTTTTTCGTAAAGCTTATAGCAAAAGTGGAATGTATACTTTTTGAAATCAGAAGAAAAATCACTAGAAGAATCGGTCAAAAAAACTCTAACGAGTTATTTAAAGAAAAATAGTTGGTTATCACCACTTTAAGAAGGCAGGATTTACACCGATTTTTTTAATGCCAGCATATAGTACTTTTTGAGTTATTTGATGTGGTTTTATTTCATTAAAGTCGCATAATAAATATCGAAGCTATAGCATTGTCCATTGTTTACGAAACAGCCTGTATATAATGATTTGATATAGGTTTAGGTATTTAGCGTTTGTTAGAATTATTAGTGGTAACAATGGAGTGTGTGAAATCTTCGTAACGGATGTGGTTACACATCGTCGACAGCGTAGATAAGTTCAAGGATAAATCATGATCAGCAGTGTGTAAACCAACTAGTTTATAGGTAGTCGTCAAAGAAACGTATTTTTTGAAGAAATTGACTTTTTAAGGAACTTCGATTTGATGAATAATTATTACCGATGCCTTTCCTAGATTAATAAAAATTTCAAATAATATGCAATTCGTGTGATAATTAATTTTTCCAAGTTTGTTGTTACAATAGTTCTAAATTAGTTACATAAATAGCTAATATGTAACATAACTGAATTATAATATAAATGCTTTCAATAATATCGGAATTGGTAAAGAAATACATAAGTAACCTAGGACCTGATGAATTAATTATTGAAATGCAGCAATGTGTTGCGGAAATGCGGTAATGTATTACGGAAATACGGAAATGGAAGTAATTTCTCGGCAATTGAAAGAAATACGGGAATAAAAGCATAACATTGCTGAAACTGGGCAATGTTATACAAAATTTAGATAGTGCTTACCTCCTCTGCATCGAATTCCTTATGATTCTATCTTGTGTTTTTCTCAAATAAATATCAGCTGTAATTACTTTAAAAATTCCAAGATGACTTAAAGATTTTTCTCATCCTATATCTTTAAAATTAATATGCAATTAATTACTTATAAAAAAAAATGAAACTTTATTTCACATAAATCTATTTTTAATACATCATAACTACGAAAACAATTATTAGAAATATTGGGCGGAGGTTTAACTTTACTAAATTTCGTTACAGATAAGAACCACTAAGTGATGTTATGCTTAATTGTAAAGTTTTATATTTTACTTCGTACGTAATAAAACACTATATAAATGGTATGCAATGTGTCCAAGATAAAAATGATTTGGATAGGGATCTCCGAATCTGTAAGAGATACAGATTTCGCTAAATAGGGAAAAAGACGGGGAATTAAGAGGTAATTAAGGTGAGCCTAACAAATATGTTCAGTCTCATTTACTTTTTAAATTATTTTAAATCAATGAAATTTTGGATTTTCCTTTTTATTTTTTTATGACGTTATTTTTAGGAACAGCGACAAACAATACGCACTCTTTCATAACCGTTTTTAAAGCCTTTTAATACGGCGCTATTAATTTTTTCTTCAGACGCTTGGTCTCCAAGTTAATTTCAAAATACGTACATGGAATTTTCTTAATGAATTTTGAAAGACCTTTTAATTTAGAACACAACCAACTAGGGTTGAATTCATATAAAATTTGAAACTAATTAATGAATCATATTACATATTGGTAATTAATGGAGAATGGCAAAATATAGTTGGCTTGTTTAACATTATTAGTGCTTTAATAGTATTTAGGAATTGTCAAAAATTAGTAGAATTCTAATCTATGTTTTAATTTTATGTTATTTGTTGTTTGTTTATACATAAGTGCCTTTTCCCGTTAATTTTTCTTTTTATTACACAAGAATGAGTACTTTTGGAATATTTATCTAAATTTAATAAGATTAAATCGGTTTCTGCAATGTCGTGTTACTTAACTAAGGATGAATAATTTTCGTTTCACGAATTAAAAAAGACATTAACTACTTAAATGCTTTATATGAAATAATAAATGTCCTAAACGCGCCAGAGATGAGAATAGTTATTTGCAGCCAGATCAACGGCAACCAAGTTTATCTTTGTTTAGAAGGCTGGTTAGAAATTTAAAAGAGCATGGCGGTTTTACGAAGCCTGTGAAGAAAAGAAATAAAAGCGCAGAAGATACAGAAAACACAGTTTTGCTAGCTGTAACAGAAACCCTACATCTGTTAGACAAGTAAGAAGAAATTTTCAGGTGCCAAAATCTACTGCTTATTTCATACTGTCAAAAAATAAAATAAAACCTTATAAATTTAGAATTTGTCAATGATAGATTGTTGGGGACTATGTACGACGGGCAACATTTTGTAAATGGTACACAAGAAAGTACGGCAAAGATACTAATTTTCCATTCCAAATGATTTGGTCTGACGAAAGTAGAGTGACAAATAACGGAATTTCTAAAAGAAGGAGTGCCCATTACTGGTCAGCAAACAACGAACGTAGGAACAAGGAATTAAGATTTCAACGCAGATTTGGTTTTAATATGTTGTGTGAAATATTTAGAAGATGAATTATAGGACTCGTTTTTCACAATTACATATCAAACCAAAACAATATTCAAACCGCTCTTAATAATTTATTAATTGCTGAAACTCAAACCTGTTGGTTTTAGCAAGACGACGACCCACACGCAATGCTGCTAGAATGCATCAATATGTAAGTGAACAATTACCAAATAGATGGATTGGAATTCATTCAGAAGTATCTTGGGCGGCCAGACTTGATATCACTAGACTTTCTTTGTGGAGGAATATTAAGTGCATTACTTACCTAGACACATTTTAAACTGTTGAATAATTAGAAAATGCTGTATTAGTCGCTCTAGAAATGTTGGAGAATGCTGTTAATGCAACAACAAGGCGAGCCTATTTGTGTTTAAAAAATGACTGTTCACTCTTTGAACATCGTTTATTTTAATGGGTGTATTTTGTAATAGCAAATTGTTAATTTGAAAATAATGATGTATTTAAAATTGATCTATAAGTTCCTTTCCGCTAACACTAGTATTAACAATTGTCCAATGAATCTTAATTTAAACAAGTTGTTTAATTTTCTTTTTAATATCATAAGAAATATGGTTAGTAGGTTTCAAGCCTTCGAAGAAGAATAGCAAACTCAAATTTATTTTAAAACAGAGAAAATTTTTGAAAATTATACAGAACTAATCAAAATTATGTATTTGTAGCGGAAAATTGCTCAAGATCCAACCAAATGATAAAAGTATTACATACATCGTTGTATTCTAAATGAAAAAGGTTTTCAAAATCCATTAAGAAAATTCTAAATCTATATTGAAAAAATTAACTTGATGATGGTCGCTTGGAGATGAATCATCTGAGGAAAAAGCGTATAATGCCATATTAAAGATCTTTAGAAGTGATTATGAATAAGTGATTTGGTTATTCTGTATTCTTTCCAATAACGTAAAAGAAACAAAAAGAAAATCAAAAATTTCAGTTCTTTACAAATAATTTAAAAAAATGAAGGAGACTGAACACATTTGTTAAACTCATTCTAATGCTCCCTTAATTGCCCGTCTTGTTCCCTATTTAACCTAATCTGTTGGTCTTACCGTCTTCGAGACCTCCATATAAATCATTCTTATCCTGCATATATTGTATAAGGCACTTTCTTTAGGTTCTTCTGATGAGTACTTTTACCTTCTGTACTAAATGTAAACTTTAAGTATTTAACTCTCAGTATTCCTAGATCACCAGTTATACCATTAGAACTAGCGCCAAGAAGCAAATTTTCTCCACACACACATACCTAACCATTTGAGTACATTAGTCATTCCATATGAAAATCAATCTTAGTCCGAATAAGAGGAACATTTTCATTAAATATCAGAAAACCATAAAATTTTATTATTGCAACAACAGAGATAGTTTGTTTCTTTGTTGGCAGCAGGAGTGGTATTTACTATTTATCTATTATAGCAAGCGGGATACTATTTGAGTGCTCGACAAATTTAATTAAATTAAAACAAAAACTACGAAAAAATAAAAGTAATCAGAAGATTATCGCTGAATACCAAATATACTATGGTCTCAAGAGACGAAACAGGTTTTCCACGCATGGCAGAGGATCCAAAATGCTTTTATTCTTGGTTATATATTATTGAATGCAAATTCAACAGGAACTACCCATTCCACAAATCATTAACTCTTCTACCTATTTTATGACGTTTGCGACCAGAAATGATAAAATTTGTCTACGTTTTCTTAACCATCAAAAATATTGTTACAGTTCGGATCCATGTAATAAAGATACAATATCGCTATATTTTAGCTTCCGGAATATAAATAAGTAACTTTACGCATTAAGTTACTATGTACTATTATTGTTTCTGAAACAAATTTAATTTGACAAAAAATTTAACGTCTTCTCTGTAGATGAATACGAATAATGTGTTTTCTAAATTTATTTAAAATATTGCCTTTAGTCATGAAATGGTACAAGTTAACGTAAACACAGTAACTTTTGGCTTAACATATTTTTGTTTTTACCTTGTATGACTTTCCAGCTATTTTACACTAGGAATTTTGTAAAGAAATTACAAATAAAATTAGCTTCATATTTACTAGCATTTAGTAGAATTTTACGTACCAGGTGTGACGTTAAAGTTTTATTTGCAAAATAAAGTTCAACGAGTATAAATCCTTTATATAGCCACAAGCAAACTTTAGGTATTATGTTAAACTAAATATTTACAAAATTTCATTTAAACTATTTTATTACACTATGCCTTTGCTACATTATTTAACTTCCGGAACTTCTAATTTTAGCACTTGTCGATTTACAATTTTGTGAAAGCTTTATAGAACCGACAATTGTTCCTTTCTCCTCTAGCGCATTTACTATTAGATAATGTATACCTAACACATCACCTGTTTTGTCACTTTTGCATTTTCTAAATTTCATTACTGTTATCCTTTTTTAATTCTTGCTCTTACTTCACTTGGTGTTAACGGAGAAATGTAACATTATTTTTTGTTTTTGAATAGCGAGGGTGCTTTATTTTTAGAGACGCTTTTGTAACATAATTTGTTAATTCAATAATTGGGTGGCCTAGATCCCGTTAAGGCAAATTTTGGTTTTACCTGGTTTGACGCTTTTGTAACAATTTCTTAATTCAATATATTATGGGGTGGCCTGGATCACGTTAAGGCAAATTTTCATTTAACCTAGTTTGACAATTTGGTGTCTTGAAAGAGATAAAAATACATTGTTAGTTTGCAAGTAATTTGTTGTTAGGTGTTTATTGCCCGAGTTAGAAAAAGTAATAAATATTTTCCTGTTGTACTCAAGTAGTATTTCTTTCTTGGTTCCACAACCTTTTTCTTTAGGTTAGAATAGCACAGGCATGGTCAGGGACCTGGAAGCAGATGGTACATTCCGCTGGCGTCCTTCTATACTACCTTCTTTTCTTAGGTACAACACTAAGTAGCACGGTCGGACACTAGGTCAAGCGTTGCACTACTCATCCACACCCCTATCCAAGTTATTATATTGAGCCAAGCCGCGGCAAGCTTCTTTTCTGCAACATGAATGGCTGAATTGGTCATGGAAGATCTTAGCGGCAACTTATATTGCCAGAAGTGAGTTTTTGACTTTTTAGCACGGGATGCGACTGCATGCATCATACAAATATTACCAAAACGAGATACCGTCCAGCAAAGCTGGCGTTCTTGTTCTAACAGTGAATTTTTAGCCTGACCCCGAGTTTTCTCATCGATATCTTGTATTTTGTCGTTGATTTCCCTCAGGAATTGCAGGAATTTGTTTTTCTTTATTTTGTTTACCTCACTGGGAAAGTTTGGATCAATGTTAGCTTTAGGACTATAATCACTCTCAGGAAGGAAATCGTTTTTACAAACATTTTCCGTTTTGGGACCTTGGCAATTTTATTTTTAGTCGTAGGTGTTACGTGTTACTTTTATAATATAGGGCCTAAATTACACTCGAAACTGCCATTTTGTTTGGATTAAATCTAATTTAAATTACACCAAATTATTTCCTGAAGCAATTTTATCCTAAAAACTGCCACTGTCAAAATTGTTCGGCCCTTGGGGTTTCGTAATTTTATTGAGTGTCAGTTTACCTTGTTGAACTGTTAGGCAACAAGTTCTCGCAGAAACTACATTTTAGCCGACGAAATCAAGTTCTTGTGTAATTACCTGCGAGAAATCAATTTTTTTTCTACTGCAAGCTATGGCATTACACTGTTTAGCTATATTCGTGTTCATATTTGTGACAAGATTGCGGAAGTTAGCAATCAACCTATTAGAGTACACCAGAATGCCATCTAGTAGATTACAGTCTTCCATGCGAGATATACTATAGGAGCACGAAAAATATGCAATTTTTTGACAATCTTTGTGTCGCCAAACACATCTGAGCAGGCATTTTTAAAGTCTTTACAGAGATTCTTTACTTTTCCTGTAAACATCAATGTTTTTTCATTTTATATCGTATGGCGTAAGTAATGCCAAATTGCAATTTGTGAGCATTATTATCGATGATTTTTTGAAGACAAGGAAGGACTGATTTATTTTTGGAATTGCTATGTTTTCTTCCTGGAATACAAAATCTCTTAATTAGGATTCTGCTACATTTATTTCGTATAATTCAATAGCTGACTGCAGATTTCGCGTATTTTTTTGAGAAGATGCGTTGGAAACGGTTTTTGCATTCTGCTTTTTCCACAAGACGATTAGCGTATGGTTATGCTTCAAGAATGATAGAATATAATGATACCTATTTTGTAACTGTTATAGTAAACTTACAAATTAAGAGAAATTGAATCGTGGTCATTGTCCAACTTAAGTAAACATTTTTCTTTGTCTAGAAAATCAATTGTTTAGTTTAGAGTACTCGATGAATCTCTACGTAAGCATACATTTTGAGCTAATCGAACCAACTTTAGTATGCACGAAAGGCTTATGCTTATTATAATCAAACTAAAATATTTTCGATTTCAAAAGTGTAAAAGCTACGTTACATAAGAGCTTCGTTGAAGTTATTTGCCTCGGACTTTTCAATGAGGTTTATTGTGCTTTCTACATTGCACATTTAATAACGAAAGAAAATATTCGATTTCAACCCCCTACTTTGCACGTTTATAATCTCCATGTCGCTAAATGTGCAATCGAAAAGTGGAAATTTCGATATTGCACTTATTTGTTTTGTAACGTAATTAATATCGAACAATCGTCTACTTTAAGCTATACTTGGATTACTTGTATCTGTTTTCCACTGAATATTTATAAAATAAAAAACGCACGGCTTTTAAATATTTCAACTGAAACATTTAGTGACCCTATATGAGTTTGATACCACAACCTTTGGGTTCAGAGGCAACATGGATTGCTAATAGATAAACTGGGCATGCAGTACTTGCCTCATTAATTCCTATAATTCCTATAAACATAGATGGACTTCCATAAGAAAACGCAAAAACTAAGATTTTCACAAATGATGTAATTTATCTATACAAACAAACTATTACAATTTTAAAACGAAAAAACCGAAATAAAACACTTTTTTCAATAATTAGTTGGTCCGCCACGATTTGCACTTACTTAGACGGCGTGGCATGCTGTCAATCAAGTGATCGATATCAATATCCTTCCAAGCCTCTTGAATTCGTAGCCGAAAATGGTGCAATTCGTGTGGAGGTTGTAGTAAATCATTTAGCCTTTTACCGATCTCATCCCATACATGCTCAATAGGTGACAAATCAGGCGACCGAGCAGGTCATGGGAGGACGGCAGTGTTAGATTCTTTCAAAAAGTGTTCCGCGGTTCGTGTCTTATGTGGGCGCATATCACCTTGTTATAAAATGGGATTTTCCAACCTCCGAACATCGAGACTCGTCACATAACAATTTGATTCCATTCTTGTATAAAATTCACTCTTTCCTTCTTCCATTCTGGTAAGCACACGGTGAAGTGATGTTAGAAGAAGAAATGAACGGTACGAATGCAGTCCATAAGATTTTCTGTCGATAAAGGGATGATATTGACTTTCTGTGTCCTACACCTCCCGTCCAGTCTATTGCAACTGACCGCGTTGTGGATAGTCTGTCTCTTGTGGATAAAAGTCTTAAACGACGTTCTTCACGAACTGTTACCCCCGGAGATAATAATCCAGGGCGACGTCGTTGAATCCTATCTTCGGAACATCTGAACCAACATCTCAACACAGCTGCAACGATTAACACGGTCAGCGATGTCTCTAAGCGAAGGTACGGTCTCTCTCATGTCAATAATACTGCAATGACAAAACATTTAGTTGGCGATAATTTTCACGTTGACAACTTTTGGTACTCTAAAAGGTTTTTTTAGAAGGCAATAGTGGACAGATAATTCGCAAAACTGATAGCTATTAAACACCGATTTTTGTTTCACAAAATTGGTTGTTACTACGTGCAAACAAACAAATTAAACGAAAACAACCGAAAGCTAGACTTTAATCAAATTTAAGCATTACATTGTTTCATCAAAGTAGACATTTTCTGGAACTTTTAACTAAAATTTATTAGCAACTTCCATTGGTTGCGATTTTTGTAGAAGTCACTAAATGTATGTCCAAAAACGTATAATTCAACCTATTGATTCAATTTATAGGTTATGTTTTATTTTATATTAACTTCAACAGTACATTTACATTATTAACAATTTTAACGTAATGATCTTAAATAACTGACGTAAATGTGGAATGTACGACTTCGAGAAAATCTGTTATTAATGTTCAAAAACTTGGCTTTGGATCTAAATTTAACAAGCTATCTTGCTTGATCTTCGAGTAATATCTGCTCTCAAAATCTTAAAAACGAAGCTTGTTGGCCCACTGCATGTGTTATAAATACTTATCAATTCCTTTTGATTTCAATTGCTTCTTCCGCCATCTGGCTTGTACTGTAATTGTGCTTGTAATTACATACTTTGTAATGATATCAGCATGTACCTACATATTATATTACTCGGCTTGAACTGTATATCATTTTCCGTTACAACTCTGCTTTCCGAGATTTCATTACTATAATATCAACGCTTATAATTTTAGAAATAGTAAGGTATTAACAAACATAAATTTTGTGTTCCTCCATCGTATCCTCTATTATTATAAATCACATGAGGATTCTAATTAAATTTTTGCACTTCCGGGGCTAAAGTGCCACATTTAGTCACTTGTTTCCATGATTAAAGCGACGCTTCTAATCTCAAGGAATTAAAATTTTACTTTAGTCCCAAGGGAATTAAAGTAATTTAAATCCCACATAAACTAAGCAAATCCGTGACATTAACAGAAATTGGCTAATTAAAATTACATGTTGCTGAAGGCGTTACTGTAGCGCTACGCAATTTAAAGCCTTTGTCGTTAACCATACATCGATAAGTTAACTGTCAATGTCAAAATTATGCAATTTTACTTTCTTCGACCCTTCTGATTTAAATTTTTTGGAGGTGCAAAAAGTAATATGTATGGTATACCTGCCGAATAAAGTGCTTTTAAAAAAGCACTTTAGTCCCTTGCTATTGTATTACCTATGAGTTAAAAAATTATTCGAATTATACAATTTTTGTAAAATTAAAAATTATAGTAAAATTTGATCAAATTTTAAAGTTTAATAAATGATAAACGAAAAATATCAAATTAGCGTTGTATTAGCTACATCTTTCTTTTTGTACATGTGTATCTACTTATTTCTAACAATGACTCGTCGTGAAATTAGGTATTTACATTATGTGTTAGGGATTAAAATCTTATCTGCTATCTTTATTACATACAAGGGTGATAAAAAAATCCGGTGAATGAATTTTTATAGCAGCAACTGCTGATGATATATCCATTTAAAGTAATAAGTTCAATAGCTTGATCCTTTGAGATAGTTAGTACCATGTTTAAACAAGTCGTGACTTGTCAGTTAGTTTCCAGAACAGGAGTACTGAGGTCGTGTTTACAGTGTCTGTCACGCGTCATGGATTTCGAACAACGTTTTAAGCTATAAAAAAGTGCCAAAGAAGCGCATGAAATGTTGATACCAGTGTACAGTGGTAATACGGTGACTATGAAGACTGCTTACATGTTCTATGAGCGATTTAAATGCGGAAATTAGTCAGTCAAAAACGAACAACGGTGAGAACACCTTTTAATCTCAAAAAAAGACAAGAACATGCGAACAGTGGCAAAAAAATTGGTTCAAACAGGCGATTGACTATTCGAGAGCTTGCCAAAGAACTGCATATCTCTTATGAGTCCGTGATAAACATTCTAATAGATAATTTTCAAATAGGACGGGTGAGTGCGAAATTTGTTCCCAAAATTTTAACAAGCGATAAAAGGAAAATCGCGTGTCATGTTTCTGTCTGCCCACATTCGCCTCACTCTCACGATTTAGCTCGATGCGATTTCTGGCTCTTTTCAAAAGAAAAAACGTTTTGATAACATTTCCAACATTGAAAGGGCCACGGTGGAGCAACTGAAAGCCCTTCTGGAAGAAGACTTCCAGAAGTTCTTCTAGTCAAGGGGTCAACGTTGAGATAAGTGCTTCGCTAGCCAAGGAGAGTATTTTAAAGGAGATTAATTCAAATTTAATGTCAACTTATTACTCTGTTCGTGATAAACTCATTCACCGAATTTTTGGTCACATCTGGTACATGTATTTACAACAAATTGATATTATAAGAACTTATCTTGAATATATTTATTATTTATTAAATAAATAATATTCTACCAACAAATTATTTAAATTAATTAAGCAAATTTGGTTCAAATATATTCACTGAAGCACTTCTTGCAAACAACACACAACCAATCACAAATCACACTCGAAAGTAAAATACAGCGTCGAATTACCTATGCGTTGCCCATTATAAAACGGCAAACGTCCACCTATACGCAGTAATCACTATAGCGGTTTCTTAGGCAGGTAGCGCAATTTGCTGGATATAGAAGTCATATTTCATAATTCTCAAGTTACTTTCTTATTTTTGTTCATGTAGGGCTGACATCTCAAATAATATCCCTAAGTACATTCCTTAATTTGAGAAGTTCTTTCCTCAATAATATTTAGGAAACTGCATTTAATTTTATCCATTTTTGAAGGAGCTGCATTGGAAATACGATATCAAAGAGTATATAGGTCTCTTAAATATTATTTACGTAAACCAAGTGGTAATTTCAGCTTGATGATAAATTTCAACCTCTTATTGTTGAAAGACAAAAATATATTATCCCACGTAAGATGCAAGAAAATTATCACAAAGTAGGATTACAACATTTTATTTATAACATAATATAGGAATTTTATAAAGAGAAAACACTTAGGTTGAAATTGGTTTACACAGATTCGTCTGCACTGAATGTTTGTCAATTATAACAGGCTGTCCTTTTCAAATGTGCGGAGTTACTAAAATACATTGTTGTATTACAATCATTTCTAATAGTTATCAAACGTGCCACTTCAAATACAGCTGTTATGAGAGGGATACGCTTTCTAATGGTTTTGTACGGTTGTTGCATGCATTTCTCGTTCTTGACCATACATAGTTATTTTATATATTTATTCTTAAAGTTACGACTTCGCACTAAAATACTTAAATTGTAATTGTAAAGCAGTGATAAAATACGAAATGGATAAAAAATGCAACTTTGTCGTAAATTACAGATTTAACCCTCCCCTTCAAAAATTTGTCACTATAATGACACATTCATACATTAAAATCTCTTTAGTAATAACCGGTAGTATAAATTGTAATTTTTTCTCTATCTGTTTTGAATTTAGAAGTAACAAGCAAGCAGAATTTTCACGTCAACTTTGATGGTTGTTTTCGCCCTTTTAGGGTTTTTTTCTGCAGATAAGAGAAAGTTATACCTCATTTTTCTCAATTTTATATGTGTGAAAAGTTTCAAAATCTGCCTCTGATGGCAGGGATGCTACCCTTGTAACTATAGTTTTTTAACTTTATCTATAAATATATATATATATATATTAATTAATACTACAGTACAATTGTATTAGTACTTTTAGGTTAATACTATATCATCGGAACGAACTTCTCTTTTGGTCTCTATACGATATATATTTATACATACAAAAAGTAAATAATTATTAGAAATTATGGCGATACAAGTACACGAATATTCGGTCTTTTTACAGTATGATCATATACTATCAAATACGGTTATATGTATATTGAAATGACATTTTATGTTATCGCTGTTTCTCTAGTTCTCACTGCTGTAGTTATTGTAAATATTGCGTTAAACTTCCATTTACTTTAGAAAAATTATTTTCTTCTATCTATTGTGCATTTTAATTACAATCCAGTAAAATAGTAATCTAAATGTTAACCAAAACTAATAGTGCTATAGATTAATCTTTAATAATTGTTGTTAGCGTAAAAGAGGCATAATTTCTGAAATTGGTTGAAATTTAGTTACTTCAGTCTGCTACCCAGAATGTTTCTCAATATCTACATTTAAAGTAATCTTAAATCATGAGTTTTTACATTTATTCAAATATACTCAGAATTACAAATTGTTGACGTTTCCGTCTAATAATAAACCCTAAGCCTTTGAGTTATTGTAAAGGATTTACACCATTTAGCATAATTACTAAAGCCGAGGATGTAGAAAATATCATCCCACTAACCTTTAAATATATACATCGCTTCGGCAACAAAAAATTCTGCCACGTTAGAGATGGATATCAAGCGCGTAAAGCCTTCACTAGAAGGATCACGTTTCGCAGCAAAACAAAAGAAAAATGTCCGGCCGGCCCTAGTGCCGTGGAGGCTAAGGGGTGGGGTGTAGTTACCTAAAAAGGTAGATGGTCGAAGTAATCATCGAGAAAATTATCGAGGTTGGCATACGCAAGCTTCGCTTCCCGTATCACTGGAGGAAATCCTGGAATCGGCGTTGACGAGCGTCGACGGTCCCGAAACTGGTACAAGTTAACTTGGGAAGCAACCTGAAATGCCTAAAGAAAGAAAGGAAGATGGAAACCACACACTTGTAATTGAAAAACGCTAGTGTAAATCTGGACTTACAAGAGTGACAACGTCGTAGATTAATTCGACGATATTAGCTGGACTTAAAATTACTCGTAAATATTCTGCTTCGCATACCCAGGGCTATGTAGAAAAATGTTTGTAAGAATATCTGTATATAACCTGTAAGAAAAATCAATTAAGACAAAACAGTACATAAATGAAAGGAAAGATCAAAATAAGGATATAATTAGTTTATTCCGCCACAAAGAATGGAAAATAGTAAATGGTAACGTACAATTTGTAATAATATTTCAATCAAACATAATTGCTAAATTCAATGAACTTTTGCGAACTTCATGCACAAATAAATTTAGCTAGCAAAGTTTACAATTAACAAAAAATATTGAGAACTTCGGGTTTAAGATAACACATGTGCGCTATAAAGTCATAATATCAAGTGGTGTTACCCCACATATGTTTGGACAGCACGAAACAAGACTTAAAATGTAGAATTGAAATAACATAGGATATACAAAAAGATAAATTAAAGGTGTTCGTGAACTTGATTACCCTAATTTGAATTAAGTATACAGCATCTACTAAGATCAAAAATTCTAGCAAAGGAAACTGATAATTAGATTAATTAAACCGATCGTCGGAACTCACTGCAGTGATGCGCACCTTACTTTTAATAAAACATAAACAATTGTCTAAATTCGCACGTAGTTAATTAAATTTAGGCCGTCGAAGAACGCCCTTACATAAATTATACATATAAAAATATCAAAGTACCAGGTGAAGGTACTAAGGCAAATTAATATTAAAGGGGCTATGAAAGTATCCGCGCGGTCGCAGCGGCCGCCGCCGAGAGGCTTTAGGCCGCGCTCGCTCTAACGATTCAGCGTCGAATACAAGTAACAAATCTTTGCCTTTAGGAACGAACTTCTTATTACAGAACAATTAATTTCTATTACAAAATTACTAGTAAGATACGTATAGGCAAAATCAAATAATTATAATGAATAATATAACTAATATTACTGTAGTATAAAATAAAATGCAGAAAATAAATATCAGAACGCAAAGCAGAAATTCACAGGTCCCAAAACGTAATGGACTCTTGCCGTCTTCGGCGGTGCCAAATGAGAAAGATAAGATAAACTGAGCTGGATGTAGAAAATTTTGGAGGAAACAGATGCTATCCTTAACAAACCAAAATCATCGCCACGAGGCTGCGGAATTGGCGCCCCTTCGCGAAACCACTGGTCGTAGCATTAGAGCCGTAGAAAGTTAAAGCAAAGGGCGACTCTGGTGTGGAGAAGTCGCCCAAGGCGAAAGGAACCCTCCAAAACGTAACCTCAGGCTCATCCAGATGTAGTCGGCGTCGGCGGCTTTATAACCATATCATCGATTCCATAAAAGTAACGGGCATTTTAAATCCCATACTTAAAATACCTAAAAATGTAGGTGTTTTATCCAAAGGAGAAAGATAAACCAAAAAGGTCGTCGAAACTAGACGGAGCGAAACAAATAGCGTGCGCCTTCCACAACGAACCAACACGGGCAACATTGATGGCACATGATGGTAGCAGATAGCACTGCTCGCGAATAGAATTAACAAAATACGGAGTTATGCAACCCAAAACGCACCGAAAAATTAAAAACGCGAAAGCAGACGCAATTTACAAAATTAGCTGATCTCAAATTAAATCAAAGGTACTCGAATACTCAAAAAGTCGACTAACAAAAAGAGACTGTTACAATCGTACCATAAGTGTGCCTCAAAAGTAGGTATCTAGTTGACAAAATTAGTATTCTTTTAAATTAAATCAAAACAGTTACCATATAATTTGCTTAACCAACTGCAGCTAAAAGGTTATAGGCCGATTTTATCAATATTATTTTATTTATTGTCCAAGTTTTCAAAGCTTTTAATACTTTTTAAGATTATAAGCATTAGTATTATACAAATACATCAAGGTTTACAAAAACTAAATTAAATTAAATAAAAAAAATTTTAAAAATGTGCTGTAAGGGTGGTTTCAGATATTCTCTGAATGGAGATGAAAAGTAAGTTAAAAATTTTGAAACAAACTTATTTTTCAACATATATTCGGTATTCCCAATGAACTTGGTCTTTCTCTGACGCAATAATTTTATTCCATCATTGAAGTAGTTTTCTGAAAGGACTGCCAGATATTCTTCTACAGTTGCAATCACTTCTTCGTTGGATGTAAAACGCTCACTAGCGAGGCATTTTTTGGATTTTGAAAGTAGATGGAGGTCGCAGATGTCCAAATTTGGTGATTTTGGTTGATGTTCTATAATTTGTTAAGCTTTAAAATCACTGTAGTATTTTTGTGACCGAATGAAAAATGACTTTGCTCTTTTGTAACATGGCGTTTTTTTATCTAGATGGTCAAAAGGCATTGAATAACAGTCTGGGGTTATTTTTTATCTTTCTCAAGGTAATCCAACATTAGTGTGTAATAATATCATGAGTTTGGAGTAAATTACGGTGAATTGTTAAACATGTTTGTAGAAAGTGAATTGATTTCCTATATGAAACGCACGATTACATCATTTAGACTCTTAAAACAAATTTCCGGTCAAAAATAGTGAAAAAAAGGGCATCAGTGCGCGAGATAATTAATTGTTTATTGCGAATGTTGAAGACGTACTTTAAAAACATTTTATTGCAAAATCCATTTTTCGTAACTTGAAAAATAATAACCGTGCAAATATGCACTATACAAATTGCTAGAACCATTACTATATAAATTATATGCATTTTTTTATGTAAAAACTTTGGCAATAATAACGTTTAGTTAAAATAAAATAATTTTTCTAGCAGTCAAACCTAGAATAGGATTGTAAGTAATCCATTAAACATGTAAAGTCAATTTAAACAATTAGAAAACTGTTACAAACAGATATGTTTCCAAGAATAAACATTTATTTCTAGAATCGGGTACCGGTATTTAGGCCTTTCTCACATACAACGGTTTTGACCGTACGGAAAAGATCCGTACGATTTTTTCCCCGCTTTTGTCGCGGTAGATTATAGAAATGTGTAGCAGCTATCACACAGTGCGCTGCAATGAGTGCTCATCGCTTCTGCTCGGTAATATGTTATAGATTTTTGTGTTTTACTACAATCAATCTACAGGAAAATACTGTACGGAGGCAATTAAGTAAATAAAAATTTAAACAAAATCGAATTCGGAATTACAATCCACTAAATTACACACACACACACACACACACACACACACACACACACACACACACACACACACACACACACACACACACACA
>JAHWXV010294058.1:0-12797 GCA_024586415.1 Phrixothrix hirtus | reverse complement strand
AGCTGACACACCCATCGTAACACAACTCTCACATATGTCGTTTCTACTCTATCACGTATACTCAGAGAAAAAATAGGAATACTTAGTTTTGAGACAACCCTCGCATTTTGGTTTCAATAACAACTTAAGATCGCTCTAAATTTGTAATATTTCCCGTGGAAACTGTTAAAGTGTAAAAGTGACGCGTAAATCAATTTGCAACAAATCTGCCGTACATTTGTGTTTACGTGAAATTCCGGAAGATTGTAAGGGCAGACATAAAACACAGTAAGAATATAACCGGGAGTGAATTATCTTAAATTGATGCAAGTTCAAATATTGTTCATTAACCTGAGTAAACATAAATTGTAAATAATTATGATATAAGTATGACGAAATATGGCGCAATAATAATCCTGATTTAAAACATTGCGAAACCGCTCAAAACTAATAGAGATTGCTGTTTAAAATATATTACATATTAAAACAATCTCAATATTACTCGTACTTTTAATTAAAACAAAAACTATAATTGAAATTGCGCAATATTATGTTATAAATAAATTGATAGCCTGAAGACATAAAGATATGCGCTTAACAGTCATTGATAGACTGAATACACCATTATCAATAGCGTTCGCAGATCAAAGAACGAGACCTGATAATTATGTATAAAAGCACACCACTTCAAGCCGAAGGAGAGTTCTTGTAGATCTCTACTCGAATTCACACCGACCTATTCTCTGTCTGAGAATATATTGCACTTATCTTTTCCTTTAAGGTCCAGCTATATTTTGTAAAAGTACAAAAGTACGCAAACCGTTTCTGCCGAATTAGTTATATTGTAATATTAAAACCATAGTCGCAGAAATAAGCGACGAAGCTAATTCAGTTATACGAAAGGGTGAAACTCCTTTATACCGTCCGCCGTCCTGCAATTTTTATATTCGAGAGTGTACGCGTTTCTTTGTAGCGATCCCGTCTTGATTATAAAGAAATACGGAATGTCTGAGTTTCGAGTTGATTCTGTAGCGGAATCTCAGACGTCACCGTAACCTGTGATTGCGTCGTCGTCAAATATCTTTGCGCTGCTAAGTAGCAAAAGTCCATTTGAGGTCGGTTGCTTAGGATATTTTCATCCATCGAGAGGCATTGATCACGAGTGGATAAAGATTACCCGGACCTCTCGATTCCTTACGCGAGCGAACTCGCCCGTCTGCGATGCAGTCCCCTGCGCGCCTCGAGGAAGACTAAACTGTATTAACGTAAAGTGACAAGAAAGCAGAACGATCTCCGGGCGGTAAACGTAGTCTGTAAGTAGCCTAAGCGACGCCGCCGTCTGTCAAACCAATAGCAATTTAAAGAACTCCTTTCTGCATTGAATATTTTAATTTTGATTATTATTTGTAAATATGTACAAATTTCCGAAAACTGTTCTGTTGAATTATTATTTTATTTGGTATAAATAAATTATGTTTTGAAGGTTTTATCCATCTTATTATTATCGTCGAAGTTGCTTGTATTAATTCAACGTAAATGAATTTAAGTAAAAAGTTCGTTTCATGCTAGAAATTGAGACCACACACGTTGATCGCATTATTTAATACTTACGCTTTTCCACTTTAGGGTAACCAATTCAGGCGTACTCCAAGAAGACCTTAGGCATACCAACAACCCCTATAGCACTGTTTTGAACCTACCCGCTACGACTAGTGATTCCGGCTGCTAAAATATAATTTTTGTTTTTTTCTTCGAACTGTTACGAATTAGTCTAATTTATAAATATGTCCTGCGTCTTGAACAATACTAATTGTTCCATGAGGCATTGTTCAGATGCGTTATAAAATAATTGGAAGCACAGCAGGTTTAAATTTTGTTGCTACATTATTATAAAGCATAAAGTCTACTGAGAAAGTTAGGTTTACCACACATGGTGGATGTTTAGTTGATCGATAGTTTGATTAAATGTAAGCGCGCGCACAGAACACTGTAAATCAACTCGATTAGCCAGTCAAAGCAGTCTATTAGTCTTTTAATTGTATAATCAATTTGTAGTTGATAAACTGATATAGTTCTATAACCAAGATTGGCACTGTGTCGACGCTGGCTAGAATATTCGGTTATTCAGTTCAGTAGGTATGTAAAAATGTAGTGGGGCATTTGAACAGCCAAACTGGCGAAACCATCGTCCGTTATTACTTTAGCTATAAATAGTGTGCACCAATTTGTTAAGTTAATAAAAGCACGTCCAGCACATATGAAATATCCACTTTTAAGGCTGTCAATATATATACGATAGACCGAGTACTGTGACGTTTCGGACGGTGATGTCGCGATCTCAGGACCAAAATATTTTTATTTTTGTTTACTCAGATAGTTCGCCATGAATCAGGGTTTAGCGTAGCGAAGACTGCTCATTAGAGAAGGCCGTCGACAGAATAGTTCTTACTGTCGGTGGTGCTCGTGACGGTCTGGAAGATCTTGACTTAAAAGGTATTAATCGGTATTGTCACAATAATTTATGTCTATAAATGACAAGACAATAAATTTTCGCAAAATGTGTATTACAGTAAAAGAACCGAAAAATTATGTGACAAATATTTACAATATTAATTCTAATTATGATCGGATGTAATAAAAATATATTATTCATTTGCGGTGCAAGTTTTGCATTCTTTTCTAATTCGCACGATAAGGTGTGTTCAGATGGATTAACAATGCATCTCGTAATGGTGTACTGGTCCAATCACATATCAGTGACCGGCGGTTAAGAGCGTTATTCAGCGTCAGGTCGGGGCAATGGATATCTAATAACTAGAGTATTAGCGCACGGAACGGCTGCTGCATTTAGAAATTCCTATTACTCTGTCAACTGGAATCCGGACAGTTTAGAACAGCTTAAGTCGAACTAAACCTTACTGCTGGGTCAACTAGGTTCAGATCGATTAGTGATTATTTTATAGGTCAGACTCGTAATTGTCCACATGCATTTAATGAGTTTCGATGCTTCTAGCGGTGGCGGACGGTTTTATACCGTTATGATTCTTCGCGACATAAGCCACACAAAAATCAGAAGCCGGAAGACGCTGTCACCGAAGGTGGTTCGTTATTTGGTCAACGAGAGCATCGTCGGCAAGCTTTGTAATGCTTAATAGACCTTCAATTGAAGTATACTCTGGACCTTCAGTCTAGCCTACGGTGAAGCGTGAATAAAATGCAAAGGTGGACAGTGTCTGTACCACACTACGAGAGTGTGTTCAAATTCTTCGTTTCAAAAGTTGAAATTGAAGTGAAGTTATTCCTCCAGAATCGCTATATTTATACTTATTTCCAAATATATAAATGAAAATTAATTAGTCATAGACGGAATAGAACTATAAAGATTTATATTTATTTTTAGATATTTAAAAATAATTTTAGAAAAATTCTTTCCTCAACTGGGGTTCGATCCCAGAATCTTTGACTTTACGCGCCAATGCTCTAACCACTGAGCTATCGAGGGACCTAACACCAGTCGATAAATGAATCCTTCTAAATTATACATATGTTAATTAATGTGAAACAGACAAATTTACTCAAACCAATGATGAGTTTACACAGTAAATTTCCCACCGCACCGTTTATATATTTGAATATTTTTCACAGTTTGTGACTATAAAATCAGACTCCACTCTTCCAGCGGTGAGAAACTTACTGTGTAAGCTCATCATTGGTTTGAGTAAATTTGTCTGTTTCACATTAATTAATATATGTATAATTTAGAAGGATTCATTTATCAACTGGTGCTAAGTCCCTCGATAGCTCAGTGGTAGAGTATTGGCGCGTAAAGCCAAAGGTCCTGCGATCGAACCCCAGTCGAGGAACGAATTTTTCTATAATTATTTTTGTATATCTAAAAATATATATAAATATTTACACTTATTTTCGGCAAATGCAAGTTTTGGTCTATTTTCCTTGTTTTGCGGTGTTGTAATTATCAGGCATAGTTTCTTATGTTTGATAAGATAATGTTCAATGCATTATTTAAAGTTGGCTAATATTGCGCAATATGTAGTAACATATAACAATAAACTAAGATTTATTTTTATAGGATTCGGTAATGCATTTAATATTTAATTAAATGAGCTGCCTATACATACTTAATTAACTTATTAATTGCACTCCATGCACTTTTGATATTTAGAAGTTCTTATATTATCATTTTGCTATGTCGTAATTAACTTTTTCACTTGTTAACAGAAAAAAGCGTAAAACTGTGTCAGTTCGTGTATTTTTCGTGTAATTATTATAGTACTACCTAACGATTTTTTTTTTGTTAACTGGAAGGTTCGATAATCTTGAACTATGCTCTTAGCTACCTATAGTTTGGATAAAGTTAGCTATTTTGGTTCCCCACGTGTCTGTTGAGTGTGTCCAGTATTTATTTAGTGCGCCATTATATTTGTTCTTCCATTCAATCCATCTCAGTGGCAAAGACGTCAGTATATCTATAATCTTACTTCTTTTCCTATTGGGACAAACTGCCATCCGAATGCTCCAGCATGGCATGGAATTTGTATAAACCATTCAAGGTCTTCACACAATTTATCACAAATGGTACTGATGTATACAACCCCTTTTTCTCAATTTCTCAATCGCACAGGCGCCATTTCCGTAGCCTCAATCATTACTTTACTAGCTAGAATTCCATGACAAATATTCCCATGATTAGCTTCCAGAACTCTCCATCTGGCTAATTCATAACTATTGTTCTACTTCTCATTGGTAATGGCACATCTTCCTAAGATCACATTTATCGCATGATCGTTCCGTCGGTGAAAGGAAGTTTCTTCGTGAATCCAAACTTGGGCATTATATCAATTCCCAATATTACATGATCATCAATATCAGCTATTAATGCTTTGTACGTATAGGTTTTACAACCAATTTCAATCTTTGCCTTCATTTTTCTATAAATGGTTGCACTATTTCCTGTAACTTAATCGCAATTGGGTAGACAGTAATTTTTCTTACTATTGCCTTCGTTTTTCTAGTATCCAGCAATATTTGATAACTTCACCTTGAGATGCGATGCTTCCGTCAGTGTATTGACTTTCCGGTTTGTATTACAACGATGGCGTTTGAATAGTGACTTTTGGGACATAGCTGGCAAAAATCGATGTTCCTCCCTTCAAATCGGTGGATTTTAGTTTTTTTGGTACTCTTTGTTATTGGTGGCATCATTCTTTGACCCGAAGTAGTTTTTATTTGAACATCTTCCCATGTTGCACACTTTTAACATAGTGTTTGTCGCCTAGCTGGTCTTTGTGTCTTAAATATTCGCAAAAATGTCTCTTTCAGGCCCTGAACCTTGGAATTATTCCAAGGATAATACGCAGGAATGGCTTTTCGGTGCATATTTGACGGTTTCGAACCCTAAACCATGGGCCAGTGCTTATAGTTGCTGTGTTTCTAAGTTCTGCAGGCCATTCACAAATTCTTATAGCCCAATTTTCTTGATGAAACACTCTGGGGCTGTCAAACATACTAATCTTACTAGCGGCGCAATTTCAGTTTCAAATTCCTGAGGGTTTGCTCCAACCTTCTGCACCTCATTCCTGGATTCAGTAAACTTGCTATAACGCATTTCCAGTCTCAAAACTAGAGAGCCAAAATTGTTTTGTAGGTAGTCTTGTATAGTTTGTAAAATGTTCAAAGCAGTTTCAGGCAAAACAACTATAAACGCTGGTGCATTGGTTGGATTTTGCAACCGCCACGAATTGTTTATAATAGTTGGAACAATTTCTCTTCATAGGTGAGAGAATATTCCTTGTCCTGGACCGCTATTTTCTTTAGTCCTAGTGAGGAAAATAAACTTTTGATTAAGTTTATTATATTTCTTGGTTTTCTCGTTACCTTTCTCATGCTGCCTTAAATATCCTTGTTTAGTTTATTCGTGATTTCTTCTTGTAATTTATGTTGACTTCATTTAATTGATAACAATTCCTCTTGCAGTTATTTTGATTTAATTTCTTCTTGTAATTCATTATAATGCGATTTAATCGATTATACTCCCCCTTGTAATTTGTTTGTGATTACTTCTTGTAGTTTATTTTGATTTAATTTAATTGATAATTTCTTCATGATTTTATTTAATTTGTAACATTTCCTCTTATAATTTGTTTATGATTTCTTTGTGTGGTTTCAGTAAATTTTATCCTGCATCTTCTGTAGGATTACTAATAATTATTCCGTAGTTGTATCTATACTACTTGGTATGGGCATCAACACTTAATTTTACGTAACTTATATTTATTTATTATATTTTTTTATGAGTACACAATCTAAATATTCAAATCTCACCTCTAATATCTATTGCAACAAAAATATTTATTTCGACTTTAATTTATTTACAATTTACAACATCATAATTTTACATATATACCTTTATTTTTAACATCTTTTTAAAGCACAGTTTATACTTCAATGTTCTTACCCATCAATATTAATTTCGGAAGGAACTGGGGTATACCGTGATTCATATGCCTATATTAAAACTATTACTTCTAGAATATATTTCAAAACTCCTGTTACTATGACTAATTTAAGTTCTTTAATTTGATGATTATAAATGTAATTCCTAATTTTTGTTGCAGTAAAAGCAAGCAATACAAGTCGACACCTTAATAGTATTCTGTTGCCATATTGTAATATGGTAGGTCATGTAAAATTATCAAAATCATTATTAGTTAAACTATACTGTTTTATTGCATTTGTGACATCAATTTTTGCTAGTTGTATTATTAGGTACATTGTAGATGTACTAATACTTATTCAAAGAAATTAATAGCATTATTGCTTACAACAGCTTATAAAGCACGATTTAATCATTTGTAGTCGAGCGGGACACTGTTAGAAATGGCTGCACTAACCACAGTAAATTAAAATTTACTTTGAGTGTAATATTGGATTATACTTGTCACTCAAAGATACAAATGCAATGACCTTAAAGACTAGTTTATCTGCACTTTTAGAATACCTCTGTTGCTTTTAGTAAAATAATTTATATATTGAACAAAAGTAAAATAATAAATACGCATAAAATTTCAAACCAAATCTTTATCTAATATATATAATGGAAATGTTTACAGCAAATTTAGGTCAAATCGCACATGTCTTTAAAGTAAAACGCCCATTTTGTGAACATTAAATGTTGGGTATAACAAGTACGAGTTAATTCTTTATTTAAAGCTTACAATCTAATACTACAAATGTTTTGAAAATAATTGTGAATAGTTGGTCGTAAAAGGATTTTTACTACTGACAATGAATTTAAAATTTTCCGTGTAATATAATTGCACTATACAGGGTGTCCGTGGATAAGCGGCAACGCTTAACCACAGATTCTTGGGAAAAAATGATGACGATTCGTCGAAAACAAAGTTAGATAAAAAATTTGTAGTTGTTGAGTTATAAGCCACCGAAAATGAACAAAGTTTGTTTGTTTAAGTGTCCTGGAACGGATGGACAGACTTTAATGGAATTTGGTAATCTGATTTGTGATGCTACAGTGATCGTTTTCATAAAATATGATTTTCATAAGTAATTTATAACACAGAATTTTGTAGGTTAAATTCCACTTTGAGACCTAGAACTTTTACAATGAATAAAATTTTTAATTTCCAATAATTTTATATAAAAGTGCACATCTTTTCAAAAACTATAAACTTTTTACCTAACTTTTTTTGACGAGTTGTCATCATTTGATCCCAAGAATCTGTGCTTATAAGCGTTGTCAGTGCTATTCGAAGATACCCTGTATAATATTTATATTTGCAAATTATAATTTTATCTATTTTCGAGGAGTGGTTGCTAGACTTTGACTCATATCTCTTCAGGGGCATCAACATGTGATAATTCCAGACTGTATTGAGAAATTGGTATTTATTTAGTTCCTCCGGAGAAACTTGCACTTTGAATGGAACTAATCTTTAGAACATTTATTGAGGAGATTTTTTTGTGGAATATCTTCGAAGCCGACTTTGTTTTTATACACACTAACTTGTAGATGACTTCAGCCACTAATTTAATTACTAGTATCACATCCAAGAATACCCTGCATACTTCTTAATTAGTTCTTTCTATAACAACTCTTTCTTACATTTTAATTTACCAATTGGGGACGCACATTTTAAAATATGATTTTCTCACCTTCTTAAATTCTAGCTTAAATTCTCGCATCGGGGTTTAATCCTCCTACAGCTTTTCTGTAAATTTGTTTTGTTGGAACATCGCTCGTCGTTACTAATATTCTACTTTTAATTTTCAAATTTTGTGAACTACAGTAAATACGTTTCTTTGTTGGAGCCACAACCTGCATATTTACATAAATAACTACACATCTTATTTTCTAGGCATTTCTTCACTAAAATAAATTTCCGTTAAGGATTTATTTTATTTTCTATGTTGAAGGCAAATCATTTTTATATTTAAAATGACGCGTAATCAATTGGTTGCGTTTACAAAGCAACCAATCAACTTCATATTTATTAGTAAACACTAAAACTTGCAAATTTTTAAATTCAACATATTTGAAACTTATAATAAATTAAAAAAATTGTAACAACCATGAAACTTACTTTTGGCAAATCTTTGATTCAAATTAAGAAAAGGCATGTACAAATGAACATGTTATAAATCTAAAGATAAATGCGTGAGCTGTATTCAATACATCATATTAATCGAGCATCGACTGCTGTAAATCTAGACTGCTTATTTTAAGGAAAGCTGTCATCAAATGTGATTTTCCCCAGGAGGTTTCTTAACTTTTAAAATGTAAATATACTCAGTGTCATAGAAATTGCAACTCCAAGAAGGAGTAGGAATTTCTTAATCAAAGTTGGCAAATCTGTTGGGCTGACATTAAGTAAGGAATAAACTTTTGAGATCAAGTGGTAATGTGATAACGTCACATTTGACAGTTGTTATAGTTTTTTGCTAAGTTTTTCGGTCTGTGTTTTTCATACGATTTGTTGTTCGTTTTCATTGTTAATTAACATTATTTTGGTTGCTGTTCTTTTGTTAACGTGTTTTGTTTGTTTGATCGTGCCTAGAGTACGCCAACGAGAATATTACCGTCAATTAAGCGAATTTGATAGATGTCGAATTATTGGTTTGGCCGAAGCTGGTTTTTCATTTGGGAAAATGGCTAATCGTGCAAATTAAAATCGGCCTACTGTAATGCGAGTGTATTTTGCATGTTTTCAAGAAGGCCAGGAATATCGTAAAAGAGGAATCGGGGATTCAAGAAGAACGAATGAGCGCCAAGATCGTCACTTCAAACAACTGGCATTTAGAGAACGATTCTCCTCTACTCGGATAGTTGGTGGCCAATTATTTGGGTGAAGAAAGTCGCGTTATATCCCTTAGAGCAGTTTATCCCCGAATCCGAAGTTTTGGGTTAGCATCATATCGTCCACAACATGTGCTTCCTTTGACTGCAAAACATTGTCCGCAACGGTTACAATGGTACGATGAACGATCTCATTTGAATCTGGAATGGCTTCATGTTGTCTTTAGTGACGAATATAGATTTTGTTTAGGAATGAACGACGGTCGTATGATAGTCCGAAGAAGACGGGGTGAACGACGGAATCTTCGATTTATAGTTGAGAGGCACTTACACTGCACTGTGGGTGCTATGGTTTGGGGTGCGATTACTTATGACAGCAGGTCTCCCTTGGTGTTCAGTCTAGGCAATATGACATCACATCGGTATATTGCGGAGGTGGTTGGAACACATCTTCTGCCATACTTACAAGAGCTCGAAGATGCATTATTCCAGTAAGATAATGTACGTGCACATGTAGCAAGGTTTTCCTTGAACTTCTTTGAGCAGGCGCAGATTCATCTTTTGCCCTGGTCTCTAAGATCTCCAGATCTTTCTCCCATTGAACAGGTATGGGACATAATGGGGAGAAGGTTACGAAATTTGCAGCGTCCTCCTTTGACTTTGGAGGCCTTGAGATATGAAGTGCGACTTGCATGGTAGGTAATACCCAAAGCGAGATAAACTTCCTTATTCAATTAATGCCTCGGCGTGTAAATGAATGTGTAAATCAGAGACGCCACAATTTCAATGTCACTGAGTATATTAGTTAAAATTTTCCAAAATGTTATTAAAGTGTTTTTCCTTTTGATATTTGAAATGTGCCCTTGGATTTCGGTAGCTTGGTCACATGGTTATGAAATACATTTTACTACTTTCCTTATCCATCTATTAAAGTAAATATATCAGAAAACCTAAAAGACTAGTGCATAACGGCTCATAAAAAGCAAGAAAATGTAAGGCTATAATTATTTACAGAAAAGAAATAGTACATGCGTGAGGGTGAACTATTACTATCCAAGTTGTGCTTCATTTTCTTACCGTTCAACGGGTACCTTTTATCTTTCTTTGCGTCACATTCAGAGCTCACTAGGATATCGAGTTGTACAAAATTGTTGTCACATTCATATGATCTACTTTTATACTTAGCGATGAAATAAAAAACTACCTAAATCCAATGCCGGATAAGCCCACATACTCGAATTCAATAATGGAAGTTAAATAATTCTTCTACACTATGAGTATTTGAAGGTGTACTGAAACTCGTTCCTCCGGGTTAATGTTTTATTATAAGATGCAACAAAATTTACAAAATTTACAATTTACAATTTACAAAATTTACCAGACATGGTATTGTAGTTGAAGTCGTTGTTTCTTCTTTTAGAACTTTGCTTCTTAATTACTTGTTTAAAAAATAATTCCACTAATAATTATCTGTTCCAATTTAAAAAGATATTGTCTAAATGTTTAATAAAAACTTATAAAATGAAAATGTTATCGTTATAACTACAACCTTCTCATTCATTACTACGTTTAATATTAATTACATATAATTATTTTGCGTAGGTCTCAATAAATTAAAACGGTTACTTCAATTTATTCTCAATAGTTTTTAAAGTAATGCCATTAGTAGAGTATATAATGAATAGGTCCTCTTATTAATACAGCAATGTTTTCAAAAATAAACAAATCCTACATATACTTAATATGGAATCTCCATAAAATTCACATAAATAAATTCTAGTCATGTTTCATTGTAAATACGTACACGATATTACAATCTTAATTTATTAATCATACATTCGTATAAATGCAAATAATACAAGCATATCACTCAGCACATGTTAAATCTAAAAAGATAGTAAATTTTCTATGACGGTAATAAAATGTAATCAACATCTTGGAAAAATTAAAATTGCACGTTAGCGCAACGCCTCCGGTTAAATCATTTGAATATTTTGTCGATATAAGAGACTGTTTCTTAGTAAAATTTACACCGGCTAGAAATAAATCAATTTTTATGCATGTGGCTATGATCCAAAACTGAAAACCTCCAGCGATAGCTTTGATTAAAAATTTCTGTTGAATAGAAAATTTAGATTGTGGCTTTCCTGTAAGTTGCGATTCGGCTTCTTTGGAATTAAAAATATACTGCAAATTAATTGCATTGATTATTGGCATAAATTAATTTAATTATAATTTACAACGTTTCAGTCCACGCATTAAAGATAATAAACAAAATTATATATAAATTATACATGCATTTGTTAATTATTTGAATTTTTCTACTTATTGTTGTAGTTTTTAATAATAATAATAATAATAATAACATGTACTTGATGAAAATATTAAAAACTAATTATTGCAGACAATTTTGAATACCCCTAAATCATTGTTAAAGTTTCTAAGCCTACTAAATTTTTTAAATTGAACACTTTAGTAAACAAATATAATTCATTGCCATGTAATTAAAAAGAAATACATATATGGATTCAATGCCGACAAAGAAAATAAACTTAAAAATAAGGGCTTGTACATAAAGTATATTAAATAACAACAACGCAATTTGCTACGGTTTAAATGATGTCGGATCTGCGAACATAAAGTTTTAAATGCTCATATGTGTATAATAATTCTATTCCTTAGTTCAACCCTACCCATCTTCGACGAAAGTTACCTCAACGTCTATGTAAATAATACAACCCCAAAGTATCGTTTCAACCTTACATTGAAAAACAAACAAACCATACATGCTGCAAGGCAATTGTTACAATAAATAGATGTGTCCCTGCGCCTATTACAAGAAACTAAACATTTATTGCAGACAAATGATTGCAAGATATGGAAGAACACTATTATAAATCAACAAAGCACCAAAATGATTTGATTTAAAAACAAATTAGATAAAATGAACATAATAGGTAAACACAGAATTAAATCAAGAGGTGCCGATTTAAGCGTAACACTAGGCCATCAGTTCAAATTTTTACCTCGCCCGGAAAAGAGAGTGGCAATGACCATAAAAGGATCCAAAAGAACATACGACGAAATAGGATCACCTACTTAATGTAAGACCTTGGCTTATGAATATAATACGATATTAATCTCAACCCTAACATGTCGCTAGGAATTATAAACTAGGAATAATACAAGGGCAAAAGAAAAAATCGAAAAATGCAAAATAAATTAGTAATAATCATCACCACGGGTGTTTTATTATATGTGCGATATTAACAATTAGGGAAAAATCAAAAGTTGGGAACAAGGATAAACGGAAGTAATCGCAAAACGTTTTCGTGTATACCCGCTTTGAGCGTGTGCAGCGCGCCCATCTTGGTGTCTGCGCATTCATTGGCTCAGTCAGCATCCAGCCGTGTTAGCGCGAGGTTTGTGTCGTTCCCCGTTATTTCACAGTAACAGTTTGAAATGTGTGCCGCAATAGAAAATCCCG
>JAHWXV010294057.1:0-10675 GCA_024586415.1 Phrixothrix hirtus | reverse complement strand
CCAAGGTTTGTTTGAAGGTCATGACAAAACCAAGACAGCGATAGCACCAATGACCCCAATCTCAACCAAGTCTGTAAAGCTTCCCTTAGAGGTGAGCACTAACAAGTTGAATATTTCCATACTTAAGTATGATTTTCGTTAAATTCCGTCAAATATATTTTGAGATAGTTATCGTGATCAGTTATCTATAAATATAACCGAAAATAAATTAAGAAACTGAGAAAATATTTTTGACAACTAAAAACATACCCATAATATATTATAATGGGATTCAAATACAACTTAAAATCTTATTTACTATTGAATAGCTGTACAGGTAACCTATGTCCTCATTTAGGAGTTCTGGCTTCCAATAATGTTATCGTAAGAAATATTACTTGATCAAAGATAATTATCAGAATTAATTAAAGTAGTTAAAATAGTTTCGTAATTTAATCAAAATATTAATTATGGCTTGGGTGTAACATAAGAAATACCAAATGTTATGCCGTTATTTTAATTAATTTTACATCCAACTACAACCTGAAATAATTTGAAAATATCATTATTAATGTAATTGTTATTTTAGTTGCTGCGCGTAACAAAAAATCTAAATTTACTATCATAAACTAAAACGCTTAGCGAACGAAATTTTAAAGAAGTCCCTCCCACTAATGTTAAAAGGCTAATCAGTTATAAAGAAAAGCTATAAAAACAAATTGCATTATTAGATAGCATCCCAAATTGGATTAAAGCTATTTAGCACACTGTGGAAAATACCAGTTTAATCATACTCTTTAGTTATCTCTTCGTTGTCCAATTAAGTTCTACATCTAACGCAAACTGCATCCTCAATAAATTTAAATACATTATTATTAGTGAATTTCTCATTATATAGAAAATTCTATCCAAGAGGCTGGAACGGATAATTATTTTTTGCGGGAAAAATTTATTTTCAAGTAAGATGTTATAACCTAGTTGGGTTTTGAAATACTTACAATAAGAATTGTTTTCAAAGCGTCCACTTATAATACAAAACAATTTAAAATTTTTTCATCGGAATAAAGCTGCAGTATATTATTACAGAGTTGCGGTTAACTTTTTACCTGATTTCATTGCGCTCCTAGCGCTTCTTAGAAATACAGATTTCTTTTCAGGTGCCAGAATTAAATAAACCAAAAGTGTTTCGAACTACATCATTTTTAATTTATTCATGCGAGACGACATCATAGTTTGATAATGCTTCAAACTAATGACGACATATTTGTGGTTAAAGCTTATTAAAATTCTGGAAACACAATATTATAAAAGGCAAAACATGTGTTAAGTTCAGATAATTTTAGATTTAGAAACAAAATATAAAATTCTATTGCAAAAAGGATAAGAAATTCGCAATTAATGGTATTTATAAATGTATGTTGTCTTTGCTCCTATATGACTGTTTCCCAATTCACATGCATAAAACAAGGACGATAATTAAAATTTGATATAATAGATGGCGTACACGTTTTCCCATTTAATGAATTTTCTTCTACTCTTTAGCCGAAAATTTTAACAATTTGGTGTAGGTAGATGTATCAACACTTTTCTCATATTAATTTTAGAAACCACTGTTTTTGACATTACAATCGCTAAAGATGGATTTTAGTTTTTAATGAGGTATCCCCAGATATGATCTACAGCTTTAAACGAAGCATGACAAAATGAAGACATTTTAATTTTGATTTTGAATTAATCTAAACTAAAATTAAGAGTGGATAAATTATTTTTTGAGCTGCTAGGGAAGTAGATTTTGCAAACTTGTGTTTAATAAAATATATTACATTCTGTTTTGGGAAAATAATTTTTCAAATATTATTTAATGCGAAAAAATTCTAGAAAATTCTATTAAAGAACGAATCCCGATTTGGATTACGATTTCAATTATAAAGTATAAATTTTGTTTGGCATTTGATTCTTCCTATCTCGCGTGCATAAAAAATCATTTACAGAAATATTCAAAGGAATTAAACTAGTTCTTATTTTATTATTTGTAATATGCCGTTCTATTATACTTGTTATCTATAGTCGTTTAATAGACATCGTGTAAAATTGTGTAAATTTCTATTGACTAAACTAAATCGCTTTAGATTGTAGTTGTAATCCAATCTAATTGAAACATTAACGAAACTTCCTGAAGGGTATCGTTCTGGCAATGACTGCAAATATTTCTAAACTAACGCTTTTCGTCCTCAATAATCTTGAAAATTAACGTCCCCGGGCTTTATGAATCAAAGAATCAAAACGCGTTGTTGCATCCAAACTAGTGTTGACTCCGAAGCTCAACTAATTAGGTTAACAATGTAATTGATCAAATCAAGGTATTAATTACGTTTCGTTGCCATGAATTTATAATTAAAGATCAAGACGTGTCACTTGTTGAATGCAATATGCATTTTACTCAAGTATGTAGATGATTACTAAAATTGCAGCTAATTGTATGCTTAACACGCCTAAGAACAGGTACAAAACGTTTTTTTAAATTTTAATTATCAAAATTATTATGCATCTTACACATTCTGCATTAACTGCAAACTTGTGACACTTAATGCAATTTATCTGTATAATTTCTTGTATTGGTAGAAATGTTTGACTAACAAAGTTTATGATCCAACTGATCTTATAGTAAAACTACAAACAAATTTGAATATTATCTAGTATCGCAGCGATGTTACTGAAAGGAAGTTTTGACAAACTGGCTGGTTTGTCCAATATAATTATAAAAGTTGTACATTCTAATATTATTACATTTCAAACATTCTTTTATGTAGACACTATCGCGCTATAACAATCGAAATTAATCCTATTAACATTGCCTCTGCAAATATTTTAAACAAATATATTCCATGAATTTTTGAAAACAAAAATTACCAATTACTTTTAAACTTTATTCATTATAATAGACAATGGAAATTATTCCGAAAAAAGAATTCTTAAACATATACATACAAGAAATAATAATAACACGATGACATTTAAAATTAAAAATGAGTGTCTGCTTTTTCCATTTTTCTAATAACTTTTCAAGTCATTAAACTTGATCTAATTAAATTTTTTAAGGAATAAGAAAGATTAAATAACAAATTATACAACGAATTTTAAATGCACAGCTTTTTACGGACCTAACTGCTAATTTGCTTCATGGGCCAATAAAAACCTCGAAGGTCTCAGGTAAAAATGACTGTTTTAAAATAGTACCTTAATTTTGATATATCTGCGTTTTTTATATAACAACTTTTAAACTATTTCGAATATTTAAAAAGGGACTGGCTACATAAAGTTTACAGAAATTTTGAATTGTTGGATGTTTATGATTTTTTAAACAATGCCAGACGAAAAAATAAAAACAAAGATTCATGCATCAGTGGTCTATTATTACGAAAGCATAGTTTCACCTTGAAACAAAATTCGTAAAACCAATTTTACAAAAAAACTCAGCAGAGACACTAATTTCAAACCAATTCAAAACTATATAATTGCAAGGATTCTGAATTCTACTATTATGTTGGGCATTTTGAAATCACTGTCTAGGTATTTCGGCCCCGAGCTAAAATTGAAATTGATTTGTTCCTATCACGCATATTTATTTTGGCACGTCCACTATGTCTTTGTTAAAAATAACTAGGTACAAAAATGTTTTCAACTGTGAAAATTTGAAAATTTCAAGCACCGTTTAAAGCCCTAAATGTCTTCCGGTAGGCGGTATCAAAGACATATCAACAATAGACCTAGTGCAGACGGTCCCACTAATTGACCTACGAGATGAATTCTCGAAGCCCAAGTCGAAGGATCTCGGCAGCAACCTTGGTTCACAATGACATACCCTACTCTGTCATTACCAGTACTACAGTCATCTAAAATTATACACCGCCGCGCATTTTTGTCATAATTATTATTTGAATTGTATAGTCTAGATTATAAAATTGAGAATAAAAAATAACAAGGTGTCGTTAAATTTGATCCACTCGCTGGGTTCTACATTCCTCCTTGCACTGTAATAATATTTTATCGTCGATCTGCAGCATAATAATGACTGCAGTAGTTCACTTTTTACGATTCGCTTCGCAAATTGTCTACTGTATGCACCTATTCAGTATTAATAAAAGAAGCCATAATGAACGATTGGAATTAGTTTGTATTTTTTAAATTCAGCTGCATATTTAAAAAAATATTTATTTAAATATTTCATTACATCTGTGTTATCTTAATTTTTTGTGACTTGTTGGCAATTTCACCACGTTTACTAGAATTTAGTCTAACGTCTATACAGGGCGTCCTGGATATAAGGCGCATTACCTTAATAGCACATACACCTTAATAAGCACGACGAAAAATGCTTACAAACCACGTATTTAAATTGAATAGTTTACAAAATATTTGCTCGTGTCTTGGTCTATTGTATTGAACGAGGAAATGACCAGTCAACTGTAGATATAATATGTACCGCTACGAATAGAAACACATCAGTACATAATATCCACTTCAGTGTTTGCAAGTGTATCAATAAGTCAGTAGTTCAATAACTGCGAAGTGTCGAATATGGTGGTACTCAGCCTTTAAATCTGTCGACAAATAAACATGTGTAAATCGTGCAAATGGACCATACATCTTCATTTGCAGAATGTTTTTAAAACTGTTAAAATGTGATTTGTCTTGATTATACGCTCTGGTAAAAGTAATTCCTTTCTACTGACATGCGTACATCCCGATTTCATGTGGCAATTTGTAATTCATTTCATTCTGTTGACAATTTATTATTTTCATAGCTACAATGTAAAACAGAGCTTACTCAAAGTAAAATTTTACTATACATTCTGTTTTGTGTAATTAATTATTCAATACAAATTTATAGGACAATAGATAAATTAAAATAGATACATAATTTTAATAATAGCGTCTTCAAATCATTACTAAATATTACACAGCTGTTTTCATTAATTAATAGTACAGTACAGTAATATGAAACAAAGTTTTCTGTTGGAAATTCAACACGGTACCGATCCGGATTTGTAACCAAACGAAAATTTCTAAATTTTTTTACAGATTGGTATTCACTAAAGGCCCATATACACGTGTGGTAAATAATGTCACTTATATATCCTGGACTCTCTATATTTTTCAAAGAATCAAGCATGCCCTACGGGAAGTCACCTGAAAATATTGCGGTTAAGTCAAGCCCTCCTACCAAAAACACTTACAGTGCCAGTGCCAAAAGATGTATGATCTGTTTAATATACGCGATGACTCTATTTTTTAAACGATCCCAGTACTTTCTAATTAGCAATTCAGACCGTGTATGTCGTATAATATTCTACATTCAAATAAATTAAATTCTGTACTAGATACGCTAAGCACTTATCAGTCACATACGATAAAAGATTGCTCCATGCGTTAGGTGAACACCTTGTAATACAAGATAAGCACAAGTTCGCCAAACTTACCGCCACGTGTTCCGAAAACACTCGCCGTATGCTCAAATTAATTGAGTACATCCAACTAACCTCTCAACCGAAATAGACACTAAGAAATTAATAAGTGATGCAAACGAGGAAATTGCCTTAGATACAGCTGGCACAACCTGCACTCGAAGTACGACTATTTCCAAAGCTAAGGATAAACCAACAAACAAGGTAATAGTTAGTAATAGTTACTAACCCCTGTAACAGGAAGGAAGAGCCGACCGAAACAACATTGCAGGTCATAGGGTAACTTATACGAAAACCATCTAAGAAAGTGTCCCAAAGATCCTTGTAAATAAGAAAAAACAATTTCCAAATTAACAACAGTCAAAAATATCTCGTATAGCGTCGCCGTGCAACCAGCGATGGAGTTTGTTTTGAAAGATCGTTCAATTATTAAAAAATTACACGCCATATTATACCTACGTCGGTGAGATGATCGATGAAACTCCTGGAGTGATCATAAGGAAAATTTCGAAAACCATCCCCCATGACAAAACTGACAGACTTAACAAACGAGAGCTTACCAATAATCTCTACATGAAGAATATATAATGGGGCACTAAAATTCCAATGCTTCTCGCATATATTCAACTCAACAAAACAGACACTACAATAGCCACAGAAATATATGAACAATAGTTGCCCTCGTCATCCCGCTGAAATCACCAGAAAAGAAAATATAGATGTTCAGAGCACCTCACAAGTGGATGCGACGACCCGACTGCGGATGAAACCATCCCACCAATTACCGAAAATACAAAGCTCACCCCAAGTGACGGATCAGTGCCAAATAAATAAAATGAAAATAACCGCGAAACGTGAGTAATAATCCAGAATCAACAACACGCTCATTAAAGCAATTAAGGAGAACTATTAGCTAGAGAACGTGCCGCTATGATAATTTTATTCATCCTCAATAGAAGAAACATAGCGAAATTAATTAACTCAGCCTAAGTGATTTTGAAAGAAATTGCAAATTCGACAAATGTAACCGACATTTTGATTGTAATGCTAAGCCACGCCATCGAGGTTAAACAATTCTTAACAGATGAGTGGAAACAGACCAATGAACTTCAACTTACACAGAAACACGATCTGGAATCAAAATAACGTGTCAGACTTTGTCAAAATTTCACCATTTCATCTGCGATTCGTCATCACTAAAGTAAATTGCTAAAAGCACAGTAGCAACTTGTCAACCAGGCCAAAAGTAATATTTTAAACAATTCATTGAAGTTTCACTTCTAGCTTGGTAGACAAGTTGAGTTACTATGCTTTTAGCGATATCTTTTAGTCTCTTAAAAAAGTGGAAATGTCAAGTCAAAAATTGACACAGTAAAAATTAATTTATCACATTCTTCTGCACTGAAGATGACACTTTTCTTCTTAAATAACTTTTGTACACAGACAAATGCGCCATATGCTAAGAGATAAATGACCTCGTACGGGAAGATGAAGAATAATATTTTTGTCGGAATCCTGAGTTTTCGCAGTCAATAGGCATTACTATAAATGAGTTTTTATTTTGACCTGCGCAGTTATCATAGAAAAGGCGTAAAGTTTCAATTGAATTTTGCTTTAGCGGTTATGGCCTACGTAAAGAAATCTGGATATCAGTTATTTATTTTTTCAGTCAACAACATGGCATATAACACAAACGCCTCTGACAATAAAAAGCTCTTGAACTCGGTATAAGAAGTTCTAAAGTTTGTATTTTTATATCTTCAACTGTGAATTTCAATCAAGCACAGGTGGACTTCCTTCGCCGGTAAAGAGGATATAAATTCCCTGACTTTCTGCTTCTTACCCTTTAGAACCCCATTCTCGTCTCGTATTTCTTTATGAACATTGCTACAACGAAACAGTATTTATTCTTCATATCAAGCTGTCATGAGAAAACAGAAAAACCGACCCTTTTTTGGTTCGCAAATCGTTTAGCATTTTCCTTTTTCTTCTTTGTTTGCTACCGTGACTAATTTCTTTATTTAGAATAAACCGTAACACAGTGTATTTTTGATCCTATTCAATTTTCTTTCCTCTAGCTCTTCCCTCGGCTCTCCATTATATCATGTTTCATAACTTCATTACATCGCTTTGAATGACGATCTCTTTCAGTAAATTTATGTAAATGGCATTTACAAAATTAATAGATATAACAGGTCGAGTTTCTAACCTTGTCCCTTGCAATTTATTTGAGAGCTTAAATCTGTATAATTCACAAGTATTCCTTCTGTACAGTTCGCAGTCAGTTATTTGCCATCTGCAATTTGCAACAACGAAACACCACAAGATATCTTGCTAGAGTTTTCCGGTCTCGATGAACTAGTAGTTAGCATGTTTGTCTCTATACCTAAAGGACGCGAGCAATTTTTCAAAAGAAAATTTAAACATATCTCCTTTTTGGACTGGGGAGCAAAATCGTAGGTCCCGTGTAAAAGTCCCAACTGAAAGTAGCAACTTATTCAGATTTAGCCAGTTGAATCCGAGATGATAGATAGAATTTCCACATCCCGAAGCCTCATCCATATAAAAAGGATATAGGTTAGCACAAGTACGGGTGAACCTATTGACTAAATATGATATCGTATTAACAAATGATTAGAACATTGTACGTCGACACCTATAGAGCTCTAGTGGATGAATTTAAGAACACTATTGTTGAAACAAATTGCTATAATGGGAAACTATTATATTACACATTTGTAGTTTTGACGACATGCATTGTACAATGTAATAGAACCTACAGTTGTATATCTAAACAAATCTTTTGAATAATCAAACCTTGCCCAATGCTTGCGTATTAGAGAAAAACCGATTTCATTGACTTTAAGCGTGTGTTACCATGAATACCAAGATCAAAAACTTAATTTTTACTTAATTCGGACATGGCCATTTCCGCATAACCGCTCGTCGTAAATCGAAAGGAATTATAATTGGGGTCGTCTTCATGAAGTCCCAATTACTTGTTTGTATTCTTTCAGCGTTGAGATTATTTTTCTGTCAAATGTGAAAGTTTATTGGTAGTCGCGAATGGATCAGACAAGAATGAAGACATTTCATGCCGAAAAAAACTTACAATTAACTCTACTTCAAATGACAATGAGAATACACACAGCGCAAAAATAGTTAACATAGGTAAAGCGGTTCGCATCCCAAATAAAGCTATATCTGAACTACTGGAAAAATTAAGAGATCTTTAAGAAATAGCATAAGGGCAGTGATTAACAAATATTAAAGTATTGTAATTATTAATGTATAATCATGCAATTATTTTAAATAAGGCAGTGTTCTGGTATATTTCATTTTTGTTTGTTTAGTTAAAGACGTTAGAGAAAGTGTCGTAGAAGCTTAACTTTGTTATCACTTTCCATTACTGATTTTTACAATTTCAGACATGAGCTTTAGTAATAATGCCCTCGGAGTATCGACTTTATTGAGGATGTTACAATACTTTGTGAAATTGTCGACACCACGTCAGCCGACCCGGTTACTAGATGTCTCGTAGATTCATGAATTAGCACTTTTTGAGATCACTCTGTAGATTGAATTAATCGTCTTTAATAATGTAATGATGTACATCGTTTAACTATAATTTTGATTGTTTTTGAATTTAAGAATCCCGATTTAATCAAATTTAAAATCTCCTAAATTGTTATTTAATAATTATTTAGACTCTTTTAAGAAATTGTTTTATTATTTTCGGTATATTGGTTAGATTCTTAGAAATTTGCAAACTTGAGCATTTCTCAAGGTGTCTTTTGCAAAAAAACGTTATTATTTGCAACATTCAATAAAATCAACAAGAAATTACTCAACTTAAATTAATTAATCACCGTGGTAGAATTTGGCGGTGTTAAAGGATTATTAGCGTTCGTATACACTTTTGTGCTGTAACTCGAATTAAGTAGAAATCTTAAAAAATTTGAATAAGTATTGCCACGTTAAAGTTAGATAAACAAGCGCGTACAGCCTTTACCAGAAGGTTCACGCTTCGCAGCAAGAATAAAAGAAAAATGTCCGGCCGGCCCTAGTGCCGTGGAGGCTAGGGAGTGGGGTGTAGTTACTCATAAAAAGAAGATGGTTGGCAGGTGCAAGTTTCGCTCCCAGTGTCGCTGGAGGAGATCCTGGACTCGGTGCTGACGAGCGCTGGGTGGTCCCGAAACTGGTACAAGCTCGCGCAGGAAACAACCTGAAATACCTAGAGAAAGGAAAGAAATTGGGCGCCACACACTTGTAATTGAAAAACACTAGTGTCAATCTGGACGTACAAGAATGAAAACGTCGTAGATTAATTCGGCGATAAAAGTTAGACTTAAAGTTACTCGTAGATATTCTGCTTCACACACTTAAGGTTAAGCAGAAAAGCATTGGTGAAAATATTTATAAATAATCTGAAAGAAAAATTAATTAAGGTACAACAGTACATAAATGAAAATAAAAATTAAAGTAAGGATAAGATCAGTTTATTTTCGTTCCGGAAAGCAACAGTGAACATCTAGTAATCGTGCAGTTTATAAAAATCTTTTAATTAGGCATTACAGTAAAAATTTAAAGAAATTTTGAGAACTGCCTGCATAAATAGAATGATTAGTAAAGTATACAATTAATAGAAAAATGTTGAGAAACTCCAGCTAAATTAACACCTGTGTGCTATAAAGTTATAGTATCGAGCCTCGTTATCGCGCACATGTTCTGATGCCGAAGCAAAACTTAAAATATAGAATTGAAAAAGGATAAATTTTTCGTGTCCGTGAACTTCATTGCCCTAATTTAAATTAAATGTAAAACATCTATTTGAGATCAAAGAATCAAAAAACGGAATTAGCAATTACATTAATTAAATTGATGGCCGGCCGTCACTGTAGTGATGAGCGGCTTTGTTTTTAAATAAAACATAAATAAATGTTTAAAATTCGTACGCAATTAATTAAATTTATTCTATCCAAGAACGCCTTTACATAAATCATAACATATAAAACTATATTCAAAGCAGTAAGTAAAAGTATCAAAGTAAGTTAATGTTAAAGGGGGCGGTGCACCTATACGCGCGACTTGATGCGGCTCTCGGTCTATGAATTCAGCGTCGAGCGCAAATAACGGATTTTACTAGTACAAAACAATTAATTTCTGTTTCAAAATTATTAGCAGAAAATTTATAGACAAAGTTAAATAATTATAATGATTAATTAGAACTA
>JAHWXV010293998.1:0-10774 GCA_024586415.1 Phrixothrix hirtus | reverse complement strand
TTAGTACATGTATAAAGGAAATTATGAATGGATGAATTATTTATGCTTTTAAATTAATTTTAGAGTTTACAATTTCGGTGTATAGGAAAGTCACGTCAATTAATTCAAATTAAATTTAAAATGTGTAAGAGAAAGTCGTGTGTTGTCTCACACCAGATTTTTATATTCAGTTTAGCTATTTCTAAGTAAATATTGATAAAAAAAATTTTTAAATTAGGATCTGGTAAGTGATTTAAAATTGGATCCAATGGAATTACAGGGTTGACTGACATATAACATTAATTGAACGTTGAAATAGTAGAGTTTTCTGATGTGGTGTCGTTGTAGGGTCTATACCTGACGTTTGGAGTATGCACGAATTGTAATACGTCTGTATAGGTACGAAGGACACTTATTGAAAGGGATTTTGTGGTAAAATCTCACTACAAAACGCTGAGACTTTTCATCTTAAAATTAATTATTTTAATATAATTCCAAAATTTAGCAATCAGAAGTATTAACGGGGAAACAATAAAAGACAATCTTGACAAGTGGTTTACTGTAAAAGAAATAAAATTATTTGGAAACAAACCTGAGGGTAAATGAACGATTACAAAATACAAGCCTTCCCAAAAAAACAAATTGGAATTGGTTAATGCGATAATTTAACAATGGAAATAAAAAATAATTACACTGACAAGGAAGCAACCCCAAGTCTAGTCCTCCGATTTTGGTAAAATTGGGATAAGTTGTAGACAACTAAAATATATGAGAGAAATATTTTTTTAGTTGTGGTAATTTGGTTTTAAGGAATAAAAGTCCCCGCTAAGATTGAACCTGTTTTGAACCATATTGAAGGTTTCACATAGATAGGTTATGTCGACTTTAATGAAACTATCTTTAAAATATTGTACACGATGAGGAACAAAGCTGTGATTGTTTTCATGCTCATACATTACTGTAAGGTCTAAAGGCACCCCTGTGAAGAATTAAAGATGCCAAATGTACCTTCAATTATAAAGAACTTCTTTTGAGAAGAATATATGCTATAGAAAAAACTACAACGAAATCGATGTGTTTTCACCTATTGCCACCTATACTAAAACTTTAAATCTATTTTAGTACTCTTTTTTATAACAATCATTCATTTACATATAAAATTCTACTAATCATAACTACAATTTGCTACTTGCATGCCCCATGTAATTAACCATGAAGGGGTAAATGACCCAAGCCATAAAGTGTGTTAAAATGACTTCCAATGAAAGTAGAATGATTATACTCGATGAAATATAAAAAAGCATTAATCAGCATTACCCCAAATATTAATCTCTTTCTAGTAGTTCAGCAATGTAGGTTATGTTTACAGAAATAAAATAAATATAGTTGTGTTCCTTTCATAGTGAAAGAAAAACACTCCTAAATTACAAATATATTAAACGTTAATGATAAGCAAAGATACGTAGCTGCTGTATTAGGAAATCAACCTCTAAACATACTTGATATATGAGTATTGCAACAGTTTTAAATGAAATAGTACTAGAAAACGTTTTATCTACTTTATTTGAAGTGTCCTATGCCGTGACCTAGATATACTTTACAATTGTTTGGTACAACCCCCTACTTTACTAGATTATGATATCTCAAGAATCAAGAAAATAATCCATGAGGTATACATAGAATCGTTTACGTAACTATTAAGGACCATGTAAACAACAGTGCTCGATAAATACAAGTCATGTTCCATATATTTACGTCAACGGTTTGACAAATATCTTAGGAAGTACAAAATTGCCGATATGAATAGATTACAACAGCTTTACCTGAGTTTTTGTGTAACGATACAGCTTCAGGGTGAGTAATTTATTTATAATTAAGTTATCTATATAGTTTTACTGATTTTAACTGCTTCTTGATGGAATTGAATTTCCATATTCTAAAATGATAATTTCCAATAAAACTACAATAAAGGTTAATCCCATTAAATTTATCAACCCTTTACTCGCTACATTTCAACGACTAAATATATCTGACACTTACACAAATCATAAGGAAATTAAAATCAAGGAATATATTGAACATATCTTATTAGGTTCAACGTTGGCGTAACATTCGCGGAATATTTAGATTTTCAAGAACTTTACGTAAACAATCATGTACTAGTAATGGAATATAATAATCTGCATAATCTACCTAAAACGCCTTTTTCGCCCACAATGGAGTGTATTAAAGACATAAGAGAGCTATCTTATGATTGCAAAACAAGAGCTGTTGAATGTTGGAGACGTGGAAAACGGAAATACTTAAGTATTAATACTGTAAGACAGGAGTTCAGGAAGTTGAAGTCTGTTAGCAATTATGGCGCTGGGCTTGCTATTTGAATAAAGGAGGTATCTATCGAGAAATGGTTGCTAGGGTTTGTGACTTCACCTTGGAAAACTTCAAATCTTCAAATGAAGTAGTGTGTACTGTTCATGACAATAACTTACGCCAACGAACCCTTCAAGCTCAAAATGGAATACATAAGGATGATCTTCGGTTCTGTTCTTCTACATATTAGCCGATACGATATAAACGTGCTCATAAAATAGTATCTTGAAAGATTAACAAATTTTTAGCTATAAAAGCTAGAGAAAAATGCTAAGGAATTAGAAAACTGCCCACGGATATTTATTAATGAAGTAAAGCAAGATACAACAAGGATTATGGTACAAAATATGTACAATTCAGATCAAAGTGGTTTCCAGTTGTAAATTTTTTGTGAACGTATTTTGGCAATTGGAGAAGAACAACAAATGCAATGTCTTGCCCAATTAGTTTCATCTATAAGCCATAGTTATACAATACAACCATTAGTATCATGTAAGTGGAAGCCGCTTTCACCATTATCTTTGGTTTTAAAAGGCGAAAGTGGAAAATTTGGATCTGTAGTAGAAGCTAATTCGCTTAGACCTATTAACGTTTATATAAAAGTATGAAAATGTGGAAAACTTACTTTAGGTACAGTGAATGCTAATGTATCTGATAAACTGTAATTCACGGCTAATAGATTATTCTTATTTCTTTTGTTTAAAGCACTTTAGAAGTTGGTTAGAGAAAATTTATTTTCGCAGTGTAGATTCAACAACTGTGTCATTGCTCGACTCTAGGAGTGGCACTCTCAACTAGTCGCTGATGAAGTGACATCCATCACTAAAATTGTTGGTTTTAAAATAATACTAACTGAGAAAACAAGGAAGACAACCTCTAGACGTATTTGGATCCGGGATTTGCGAAAACTTCGTTCGACGTATATCAGATAGCATGTGTTAATGAACTCTGATAATAACGCTTATTATGCTAGCGTTACATTTAGGTAACGCTAAAAGGCAGACAACTATCAGCTATTTCCTGACAGCCTACACTATTGGTAGGGAGTTGCTTACTACATATCGCTGAATGCACGTTCAATGCAGTTTGTTTTCACATATCTTCATAGTTATTTATCAAATTGAATCCTATGAACATAAGCGTACTTAACGTAATAATGCATAAAGCGTTGATCAGAGTAATGGATATACGGTTTGTGTAAGTATTGTAATTCTAATAATTTTTAGTGTCTATTATGTAAAATGTAGTTTTTGAGTAGTAATGTGACTAATCTGACATAATTTATAACTATGCATGGGCCAATACATTTTATCCTCATTTTGTAATGTAGTATGTCTGACTGTTATATATAAATTAGCCTAGGATAATGCACTATCAAATAACTAAAATTCAAAGAATACATTTTTGTCTAAGAATACTATAAAGATAAAGTGTTTATTAACCATTATTTAATAATAAACGGCAAAATATATTGCAACGGCCCATTATAATATACGCGAATAATTATTTTCCAGTGGTAATCTAACTCTAGAGGAGGCTTTACAAACTGCACGTGAGGATAAAATAGGGGATACTATTTACACCGAATCTCCGGAAATCATTGCGTTAACTGATGAGGAGTCGGGTGACGACGATGAAGATGGAGATGTGGATCACCTTCCAGCTAGACAGCTTCGAACTCAAGCCAAAGTAAAGCTAAAAAATAATAATAGGATCGCTAGTAACACGTACAATAGAAGAAAACTGAACGGGCATAAGGAGATGTAGAAAATTTTCTTGGATGGGCAGAGATCTTATTCCTTATACAAAGAAGTCCCCTTTAAGAAATTATAATGACTTTGTGGATAAAAATCTTATCGAGATTTTTGAATTATACTGCGATGACGAATTACTAAAGTATATTCAATAGGATGCTAAAAAATTAATGGTTATAAGTGGATATTATCTTAAACCAAGTAAAAGGTATTACTGGGATATAGGTATTCCATTGTCTAAAAATAGTATGCGAAAGGATAGATTCGAGCAAATTATACAATTTTTACATTTAGCTAACAATAATGTACTTGATGAAAAGGACAAGGTTTGGAAGATTAGCTCGTTTATGAATTATTTGAATAAGAAATATGTACGATATTTTGTGCCAGAAGAAGACCTTGATTGTGGTGTATCAATGATAAGATACTTTGGTAAGCATGAGTGCAAACAGTTTATTCGCGGAAAGCCCATCCATTTGGTTTCTAAATGCGATGTTTGAACACAACATCGGACTACCTTTTAAATTTTGATCTTTATCAAGAAAAAAATTCAAATAGCCTTGAATCTGATAAAATATTGTATGGAAAAGCTACAGCTCCGTTATTAGAAATAGTATGGGAACTTCTATACCGATAGTTTATTTATAAGAGTCAATTTACTTGATGATATGCGCGAACTAGTAATCAACTATTGATCACAATAGATGAATTATGTTTGTGCGTTGGTCAGACAACAATGCATCAACAATTTTTAGTAAAAATCCTCTTTTCAACGTTAAGAGATTTTCTAAAACAGATATAAAGGTTATTCAATTCCTCGTCCTTGTATAATAGCGAAATACAGTAATTCAATGGGAGGAATAGATCTAATGTATCCAAATATTTCGATGCACAAGATCACTATAAAATCTAAGAAATGGTGGTGGCCACTTTTTACATATTTGCTTCACGTTTGTTAGAGAATGCTTGGTATCTACATAAAAAAACTTGATAAAAGTTAAAACAGCTTGAATTTAGAAGACATGTAGCTACTGCGTACGTTATGAGATATGTTACAAAAGGAGCAAAAGGAGCAGAAAGATCAAAATCATGTTTAAAAAGTATGACATCAAATCAAGTAACTGACACAATAAGATATGATCGTTTAGATCACATCTTAGTTTACATTCCGAATAATAAGTGAAGATGCAATTTAGAAATTTGCATTGAATGTAACTTATATTTCCATGAAAGGTTGTGTAACATGTCTTATTTGTGCTATCCTTTGAATTATTTTTGAATAAATCATTTGAACAATTTTAGACTTACTTTGTGCCTAAAATATCGTAGCGTTACATATATGTAACGCCTTTTAACAACCACCAGGTATATGTATAATTTCAAAGATGTAAGTTCAAAAATGCATTTTTATCAATAATCTGCTGTACCAGTACCAAAGTATTGGAGTCAAGACAGTTTATAATTTTTTCATAGAAGCTTTCCCTATGAGGAATCTTGGATAACTGATTCGTTCCAATAATTTACGTTTTCATACATTAACATCCTTTAAATTTAGTATACATATGGTAAATTAGATATCTCTAAAACTGAATTCATAATGTTACGACGAAAAATTTTGTTTATAATTAAGGTTTAGTGTATTTGCAGTACACAGATGGTTTACTTTGACTACGAAATGAACAGTATAATATCAGTTTTTGTAAACGTAACCTACATTATTAAATTAAAGATAAAATACCTATATAAATTATACTATGGCACCAATTTATTTGACTCGTATACGTTCATCAACACAGAACCTCTACCTTTAAGGATATATTTAGAAAGAGATTAATTTTTAGGGTAAGTTTTATTAAGATTGTTTTTATATTTTATCGAGTATGAACATTTTACTTTCATTGTAGGTTATTTTAATACCCTTTATGAATGAGATGGTTTACCTTTCCATGGTTAAACACTTACGGAACATGCAAGGAGAAAAGTATACTGACGATTAACAATATTCTATACGTAAGTGAACGGTTTTATAAAAAACCAGTATTAAAATAGATTTGAAGTTCTAGTATAGGTAAAGGGTTGAAACCCATTTTACGACCGTTTTTCAGCAATACGTGAGAAGAAATTAATCTTATTTTAGCATTCTCAGTAAGATAAATGCCTTTTAAAAGAAATCCTTTATAACTCAGGGTATATTTTCCAATTTTAATTTTCTCAGGGGTAGCTTTTACTCTGACATTAAGGTATTAACATGAAAGCAATCGTGTTTTTGTTCCTCATTATGTAGAATATTTTAAAATTTGTTTTATTAAATCGGCCTACTCCTTCTATGTGAAATCTGTAATATGGATCAAAACAGGTCCAAACTTAGAGGCAATTTTTGCACCTTAAAACCGAATTACTACTGGTAAGAGAAATATTGATCTCTTATGACGTAGTTGTATATAACATATTCAAATTTCATCAAAATCGGTGTGGGAGACTTAGAGATGTAACTTTGTAAGTGCCAGTTGTAGAATTGTGAAAATGGTGTTTGAATTTTAAATATGATGAAGTTAGTTTCCCCAGTTTATGTCAAACAAAAATATAACGTAGAATTCTAAAAGTTATAACTACTAATGCAAAAATCATTAAATGTATGTAAAATAAATAAGGATATTTAATAGAAAATAAAGCTTTACCTATGGAATTAAACTATTGTAGCGAAGGTGATACTGCATAACGTGACCGTTTAGTGAGTAGTTGATCTAATAGACATATCTGAGGCACTTTAAAAAGAAACTAAATAGTGAATAGTTAATAATACAAGAATTAGTACCTAGTCAGAGTTATGTAGGACCTTCGAGAAGTATGTGATTAATTAAGGTCACGCTTGTAACTTAGACTATGCAATTCTTTAAATGACAAGTGGTAGTTTAGTGTTTCCAAATTTTAACAACTTCGGAAAATAATTACTCACCTGCTAAATTCAACCTCATTTACTTTCATAGAAATTTTAAAAGAACGTTGAATTGGTTTCCTGTACGTGTGCGCATATGTGCATGGCTGTTTGTACGTGTCTGTGAGTGCATACATTCGTTCGTGCGTATGTGCGAGAGCGTGCATGCTTGCGTGTACGTGTATGTTGGTGTTTGCGTGTGTGTATGTGGATGTGTGTGTGTGTGTGTGTGTGTGTGTGTGTGTGTGTATGTGTGTGCGTGTCTTTGTATAAGTATGTATATAAATACTGGATATAATTAATTGACGAGTCACAGCAATATTTTAAAAAGTTTTAAGATATTTAATGTAACTTTCTATCAAGAATGTTTGTCACCCCCTGCTTCGTACGAAGTAGTATCGGATTTTTCTTTGTGAATGCAATTCTGTTTATATTGTTAAGTTTTAGGAATCTACGTATGTTTTTGCCTGGAAATGCAGCATTATATTTCCTTTGACTATACAACATTTAAGTATCTTTTGAATAAGCTATGATCGAAATAAAATTGTTCACACATAGTATAGTATTCAAGAATCACTGCTACTATATTTATTTTTAGGAAAATGTAAACACTATAGCCTGTTGGTTTGAGAATATTGCTGTACTTAACGTAACTTCGACATTTAAACAGCCAATCTAAAGGACATTCAAAGTATTTTAATAAAAAATAAGTTAGGTTTTATTTCAATCCATACTTTCAGATTTTAAATTTAAAAATAAGGAGAAGACTACCAATACCAAGTAGGTTGACGGGTAAAAGTGATTACAATTTTCGTACATACGCGAAATCTAATAACACTTCCTGCAATAGAATTGTTAATTGGTTCTGGTTTTAAAAAACTTATAAAAGGTGTCACATAAGGTGTATAAATACATAGTCTAGCAAAGTAGAATAAAGCAATTTTCTTCAAATTAAAGAATAAAATATTTTTTAACCTAGCTTTGTAAAGTTGAAAATAGTGATTGTAAAAATGAACGGATTTTCTTACTTACCAAATAAGTATTGCAGTTATTAAGTTAATCAATTAATTAATTAAATAATTAAAACTATTTGGAATACGAATTATTTATTTATTTTATATTAATTAATTCATTGAGGGCACCATGAACCTTAATCCAATTATTAAATTTAGAACTATTTGTATTATAAACTTGTATTACAATTATAAGAAACGAAAGGTCAGTAACACTCCATAGTTATCAAGAGCAGTTTAGCCAATACGATATTAAGTTTTCAAAAACCTTATGAAAAATATTATTGCAAATATCTCTACTTGTAGCGCATTTGTTACAGATGTAAAATATGTAATGGCTAGTTACTTCGCTAAAAGATGTATTCAAGATAATTTTGTCTAGAATATATTTTACAAAAGTTCTAAAACTTACTTCTTATATAATAAATTAGAACATATCGAGAAGGTAAACTTATTTCTTACCTAAAGTATAAAAATAACTGTTCATGGAGGAGTTAAGAAAAATGCTAGATAGTAATTCTTTACAATATTATTCTCCTCTTCAACTACTTTGTGTCCCTTTTCTCAGGTAAATGTTTACTTGCTACGTTTGCAGGGTATACCTGTGATTAAACCAATTGACTACGTTAGACAAAATGAATTTGAATTTAGTAAGTAAGAGACATGTTTCAATAATTCATCAGAATTTTTTTTACCTAAACATGCTAATTGTAAATAATTATTATTTACAAGGGATTCTTTGAAGGATTCGGAACGAACTGAAGAGATACACCCTGTTAAATTTTTTGTCGCAGACGGGTCATTAAAAACTCATAGGAATGGGGAAACTCATTAAAAAGCAATTGTGCCGCAGGCGGGTCATTAAAAAGTCATTAAAAAGCAATTATGCCGCAGGCGGGTCATTAAAAAGTCATTAAAAAGCAATTAAAAATCAATTACCGGTGGAAAAATGCTGTCCCAAAAATCTCTATCTCTATCTACTGGAATCATATAATACCCAGCTCGTTCTCCGGATTTATTTCCCCTAGATTTCTTTTTATGGTGGCCATTTAAAAAACTTTATGTGTAAAAATAGACAACGCCATATATAAGGTCTAAACAATTGAGCTGGAACTGAAATATATGACACTGAAGATTGTTTGCTTAAACCTACAGCAAAAGTTTAAAATCGAATTTATTATTGCACGAAAGTTAACTGATACCAGTTTGAGCATCAAATTAAGAATGATTTATTGAATTACGCATTTGCACATCTAATAGAACTAACTAAATAAAACCATTTTCAATAAATATTTTTTTTTGTTGGAAGCTGTACGTTAATTAAGTTTTATTAGACTCTTGGATGACTACCATAAGCTTACTCCTTCTTTTAAAATAGCGAATTACCGTTTCAATCAACATTTTCTTAGTATTTTGCAACATTTCCACAAAAATCTTATAGATTGTTACATATCTAGAATGCAAAAAGAGATAGCTTTCTAGTGATTCCTTGCATGACCTTAATTTTTGTTTCAAAGAAATGACGATGATGGCTGTATGAGACAAATTTTGTACAAAAAGAGTTAACTTTCCGAATAAATATATTGAGAACTTTAATATATATTTCTTGTAAGTTTTTAATAAATAGTACATAAGCATTATTTACTTTAATAAGTTAACTAGTAGACTTGAGTAATTTCTTATTTATTTTCCTTTGGATATATAACAGATGTTCCGTATGCTATAAGTTTTCACATAAGCTCCTTGGTACGTACTTATAGCCATTCAAACAAACTAATGTGCTGTTTGATTTATATTATAGAGAACCAAAATTGACTTTCGAATAAACTCTAGCATTTCTTATTACTTGATTTTTAATGAAATTAAAGTTGTTTCTTTCAAGGATTTAGTGATCCTGCATTACGAGAATCGGTTTTTAGGTCAAATATTTGAGCATATAATTTAGAACTACCAACTTCTGCAAATCCAGCATCGGATCGATATTCAGTTCAGAAACTTTTTAACTCATTTAAAGTATCCAAAGAAGGTTACAAATTTATAGTTGTAAATTGCAAAAATTTACTACAAGACTTAGTTGACTGAAATTTCAAATATACTACGATAAATAAATATAAAAATAGGAATTTTAAGGAGATTTTTTTACATTGAAATTATATTTCAACGTTAAAACAATTATAAATAAACTTATCTTTCGTATACTTTAAATTAATTTTCATAAGTAACTTTGCAGAATTAATTTTATTGGGTCCTAATACTTTAAATAAGCATATACTAAATTATCCATATGAATGATAATATCCCCTTTACTAGCTCTCACTGCAAGATAATGTTTAATTAAAGTTTTAAGTAGATGAAAGAACTACTAAATAGAATTCTTTAAGAAACAAGTCTTTTGCTGTTGAAGACGGAGGTATATTGATATATCAAGTCAGCTTGCAGATGAAAACTGCGAATAGATATAACAATATGAAATAGACACTAATAATATGTTCATATGTTTTGTCTCAGCAATGAAACTTGTAAATTAACTAACAAACTTCTCATACTAAAACTCGGATTCAAAATTCATTCATTGTCGAATTGAAAGCACTAAACAATCTATGTCAAACTGTAATTACTCAGACACAAATTTTTTTTGCTAACACCTTCATCCACTTAGATCTTAAATTATTTCTTGGCTCTTACAATTATATATATATATATATATATATATATATATATAT